>CAXKVX010004013.1:0-20778 GCA_964058865.1 Eleocharis quinqueflora
TGTTTTGAGATGAATAAATTTTTTGTTTTATTCCTTGCTTTCGAAGCATCAAAACTTTCATGAAGTGCAAGTTCAGTGGCGTTCGATCAGAAGATGGAGATGTCAATTTCGATGAACAAGTAGTGTCTACAAAAAACACATTTCGATATTTGGGATCGATGCTACAGAGTGATGGTGAGATTGATGAAGATGTTAGTCATATAATAAGAGCGGGTTAGATAAAATGGCGATAAGCATCTAGCATCCTATGCAACAAGAAGGTCCAACAAAAGTTGAAATGCAAGTTCTATAGGACGACAATCAGACCCGCAATATTGTATGAATCATAATGTTGTGCTTCTAAAGGGCAACACAAACAAAAGATGAGCGTGGCAGAGATGCGTATGTTATGATGGATATGTGGGCATACAAGAAGGGATCACGTTAGAAATGACGATACAAGTGACAAGGTCGGAGTTGCACCGATTGAGAGAAACTTGTTCAACATTGTTTGAGATGGTATGAGCATATCCAGCAGAGGTCTTATGATGCACCGGTACGTAATGGAGTTTTAAGTCGCGTTAAAAACACGAGAAGAGATAGGGGTCGATCGAAATTGACATGGAATGAAGTTGTAAAAGGGGACTTAATGGCATTGAATGTCTCCAAAGAGTTGGCGTCAGATAGAAGTGCATGAAAGTTAGCGATTCACGTACCAAAACCGTGACAAACTAAATTTTTGAAGTAGTGTTATAATTGTACGACTTTAGTCCACGACGTAGAATATTAGTCTAAACTTATGATTAGTAGAATAGTGTATTATTATTATTAGCACTGCTATTATAATTTCTATACTTTTATTTTTACTATTATTTTACTATTTATTATATTATGATTATTTATATTGATTTTCATTTCAGATTGGATTTCATTTCTAGTCTATCCGCTGTTAGCACATTCATATCTTTTGACTCCTCTATTGCACACACTATACTTTCAAAGGCTTCAGTCACCAACCTCAAGATCTTCTCCACAATTCGAGCTTCTGTCAGTGTCTCACCATTTCTTTTCAACTGGTTTACCACCATTTGCACTCTCATGATATAGTCTGAGATGCTCTCTGTTTCCTTCATTCTCATTAATTCGAGCTTACCTCGTAGAGTTTGGAGTCTTGTTTTACTCGGTCAACACCTTTGTATGTTGCGTGTAGTGTCTCTCATGCCTCCTTTGACGTGTTTGCACTTGCAATCTTCTCAAAACCAGCTTCATCTACTCCTTGATACATGATGTAGAGTGTTGTTTTGTCTCTCATTCACTTTTCTTTCAGAGTTTTCATCGCAGCTGTTGTCATTTCCTCTGTGGTTGTCACTTCTTCGTATCCAGTCTCAACTATTTCCCACGCATCTTGGGCTCCAAGCAGTGCTTTGATCTGGATGCTCCAGATGTAGTAGTTGGACTTTGTGAGTTTTGGCAGGGCCATGGATCCTAGTAAGTTGTTCCCAAAACCAACCATGAAGCTCTGATTCCAATTTGCTGAAATGAGGGTTGTTGATTACACTTGCACCCGGGTGCTTTGCACTCTAATTCGTGTACTTAATCACAGGTGGAGTTCACTCCTCTCACAGCTCACTTTGTTAATGGTGGCTCAAACCTACAGACGGATTGTAATCCGGGAGAGATAGAAATTCAACTAAACAATTTTTCTATTAAGCAGAGGAAATATTATAGATACAAAATAGTTTGATTCTCACAATCTCATCATCTCCAAATGCAGCAACAATGCTGCTATTTATACTACTCAGTGCATTAAATGCTACTGCTAATCTAACTCATTAATATTTTACTGCTCACCTAAATTATTAATTGCAGTCTTTTCAGAACTAATAATAATTAATTTGTTCTGGGATTCTGTGTCGTCTTCTCGGCTTCTGTGTACTAGCCGAGATGGCCTTCTCAGCTTGTCTTCAACTTTGTGAACCCGAGCTCTTCTTGTTCGGGTATTCTTCCTGAGTGTCTTCTAAATACCATCTTCTTACTCGGTTTTCTCACACTGAGGTTGTCATCCCCGATTGGTTTTTCAGTATCCGAACTTACCGAATTCTTTTCTTTAGATTTTTGTCCTTAGAATTCTTAGTCGCTTGATTCGGGTTCTGATTTTTCGGATTCGAGACTCGGGATTACTAATTTCAACATATATATATGAGCATGGCTAAAATAATATGCATAGTACACCACATAACGTACTATGCATATAGATATAGGTCAATAAATTGAGATTTAAGTTGCTCAATAAATTCTTCATATGAAAATATTGTAGGAAAACAAATTTCGTGATTTTTAGAGCTTTCTTGCTATTTTTTAAATATTTTTTAAAAACAGTCCAGATTTAATACTACAAAAGTGTCATTTCTGGGCTGTTTTTTAAAAATATTTTAAAAATAGCAAGAAAGCTCTAAAAATCGCGAAATTTTATTTCCTACAAGATTTTGATATGAAGAATTTATTGAGCAACTTAAATATCAATTTAATGATTAAATTAAATACAAATGACTCCATAGTACGTTATGTGGTGTACTATGCATATTATTTTAGCCATGCTCTATATATATTCCTAAATAAAGTTTGGATTTTTGTGGCTACCAATATTCAGGAAAAATGGTTCTTAAATAAAGTTTGGACTTTTGTGACTGCCAATATTTAGACCAAATTAATGTTTTAGCTTCAAAATGAAAATGACCGTATATAATTTCAAAGAGTATATGCTAGATCACTATTCAATGGAAGCAAACGTCATTTTCTCCAAATTTTTTATTGTGAATCTCTAGGCAGAGAAATGATATATCCAAGCATGCATCTTGGTTTGCTACCCATCACGCATTTCGATGTCCATCCTAAGCAAACCAAGACATGATGAATGTGAATCCCACCAAATTTGTCAATTTAATTTTGTCCTACCGAATTAAATAGATTTGGTTTGGACCACAAAAGACCATGAGCCTTGCAATTTTTTCAAACTTGACGAGATATATATATCTCAAACTTTTCAATCGTTCTTTCTGACTATCAATATGCTGTTAGATCGATATATATATGGATTTTGTATATGTACTTGCACTGCAGTTTAATTTGTCTCATTGATTGAGAAATGATTTTGATTTTAGGATTCTGGCGACTGGTTGAATTGGTCTTGCTTTTGAATTAGTTTTTTTTCTCTTTCATTAAGAAACTTTAGTGGCATCTAATTAAATCAATTCCTAAGAAATTATTTAGTAGTATGTTTGATTTGTACGCCATGCACCTTTAACTATCCATGCATGAAAAGAAAAACAAAATAGAAGTTATAATCTACCATTTGATTATTAATCTGCTGCTATTGCACACTGTATCTACCACTTTACTTTCAATAATATTTTTATAAAAAAAGAAAACATATGCATCTACTATATGAGTAGTATGACACGTCATAATTATCTTTTTGTTTAAATTGTAATATAGCCACTAATAAGTGATAAACCTAAAAGTCAATACTGATTAAGTTAATGCTTGAATCAAGCAAAATAAGTGATAAACCTAAAGTTTAAGTCATTAAAAGAACTATGAAGCCTGAACATGCATCCTGTAGTTTTTGGAATTATTAGACAACATATCAAAAAACACAACGAACAAAGCCCCTTATGTTTATTGTTTATAGAACCTACAAACTAATTAATAACTGGCACACTGTTTGACAAACACCAACAGTTACCAGGATGTATCCATCAATTTATTTCTGCATGGGATCATTTCTACAATGATGAATTAAGTTTTAATTTTTGTGGGGTATATCTCTTAGTAGGATGGTGTTTAGCTAGGAATCTCCATTCCGTAGGATTTTTAAGGGGAAACAATCAAACAAATGAGAGGTAAAAGGTATAGCAGTCTTTAGAGGAGGCAATTAGTAGGATGGATGGAGGTAGCATGCATCGGTAAATGCAATGCAAAACCTGCATCTTCACATGCATGTTTCATGATTGCATGCATCTCATCTTAACCCCACAGACCTACTGCTTTGTGAAAAGCTGGTCAAGGATATCCCCTCATGCATGCACCTTCTCTTCTCCAGCCGGAATATAACCTTACAACCAATAAATGAATATTCTCATTAAACCTTTGGCATCCTCTTTATAATCGAATACGGTTCATTTCCCATTATTTTTTTTCTCAAGCATTTTTTCAATCTTTTTTAGTTATTATTGTTTGAATGCTAATTATTCTTTCTTTGATTAAATGAACGGTGACTGGCACGTCAATTACTACGTTCAGTTGAAACCACATATATATAAGTGAGTTTCTTTTTTTTTGCTTTTAACTTTTAAAACTAAATTAAAATTATCTATAAAAAAAAAAACAGATTTCATTAGGGAAAATATTATATAGTATAAAAACATTTTCAAACTAAAGTATATTTAATAATATAAAATATAAATAAATATCATAAGGAAAAATAAAATATGTAACTAAGCAAAAAAAAATTCAGAAAAAAGAGAGAAAGGAGATGATATATATTTCCAATACAAAAATGCTTGGGCCTTCCTCTGATCAACTTTCTTGCCATGCGTTGACATGTTTCTCTATCAACAACTTTATCTTTACTTAATTCTTCTCACTTTTTTACTTTAATTTCTCTTTTTAATTTTTCTCCGTTCTGTAGCCTGCCACACCTTTTAAACCCAACCAGCCCTAACTCTTGACATGCAAGCAACACAATCTCTTATCTTTTCCCTAATCATTGTCAGTTCAAAAGCATTTAGGCCAGCTTCTCTCTCTCCAGCCTTATGTTATGCAATCATTTTCTTGGATCTGTATCAAGTTATTTAGTAATATGGTTCTCCATAAAGAATCAAATTTACAAGTCGCAGCATTCTTCCCAAGAAAAAGTATATACTATAGCTTAGTTGAAACGTTACATCTCAGGTTTCCTCATTATACAAATACTGGCGATATATATGGTATATGGTTGTGATATCTTTCATCCTCTAGGTAGTACGATTTATGTTTCGCATGTATACTACCAAAAGATATAATCAATTAAAAAAGAAGTTGAGAAATAATTGACCAACATATATATGATAACTATAATCAACCAAATGTAACTATCAGTAAATATTCTAAGCATGAAAATATATAATAAATGAAGAAGTCAAAGTAATGATATTTATCCTCATTAAAAATAATAGAAAATCAATTGATTGCTCATTGAGAACAAATATAACAGAAGGAAATATCATCGCATAATAGTTATCCTCTGAAAGAAAAAAAATGGAAAACAGAACATGCACTTAAAACATTGATATTTTCTCACAAAAACAAAATAACTAATTAAAATATAACTTAAATATATGTTAGCATCATAATTAACCAATGATCAAAGGCATAGGCACAAGCTCTTCAACCCTGGTCGCCTCCTCCGGATCCACTGCATGTACACCAAGAAAATCCATCGTCAGATTTTGAGCCTGCCACACAGCAAGACTAGCACAGTTGAATCCCTCATTGATCACATCCCTAACAGCACCAGTACTGTTGTTGAATTTTCTACTATGATAGCTAGTGGGATCCAGACTGCAGCTGCTCTGTAGAAGTGATTTGGCATTGATTTGATGAGTTGAAGCAGAAGTTGTTGTAGGGAGGTTAAGATATGGATCTTGTTGGATGAGCTGAAAGGAACTCAAATTAGGGTTAGTGCTAGGGCTTGCTGCTAAGAGTGAGGGATGGAAAGGAAGAGGGGTAGCAGTGGCTATAGTAGTGTCAGTGGTAGTTGCGAGTAGCCTTGCACTTTCTTCTGCTAGTGCGTCACAAAATGCTCGATGAGTAACCAGACCATCTTTCCTGCATATATATGTAGTCATATGTCTATATTGAGTATCATTTTTATGAACATGTACATAAATATAATTGCAGAGGTCTTTAGGTAACAAATATGAGGAGAGACAATTCACTAACGTGTCATACATCATGTCTTTACTTTCACCTATAAACAAATAGATTCATGATATGTAACATGATTTGTATTGTTTGGCGATATATATTAGCTAGTAATTAGGCAAATGTGCACAAAGAATTAAGAATGTGTGAGACATTGTATGATACAACTAAAATATACCAATTTTTGACATAAATAATTTATGCACACTATTTAAGTCAAAGTGGATAATAAGCTAGTCAAAGCAAATTATGCATTTGATATCTAATATTGGGACTTGAATTTATTCCTTTGTCAGGTACTCAATAACTCAATTACCACAACTATATGCAGAATTCTTCTATACCTTTATTACAGGCAATTGAGGTAACTTCGACTTATTTTAAGCCATCTATAGTATTGTATAAGAAAAAAATACTAATTCAAATTATTTTTAGGTTGACGTCTAAGAAACCAATTCAGATATATCTAACTAATATGATCAACTACTTAACAAAATAAAGGATACATGCAAATTCGTATACATGCATGTGAAATTGTAAATGAGGAACTAGCACATGTTGTCTACCAAAGAAAGCCCATAATAAATTATAATACAGAGAAGATACAAATTTTTAGAGGTTCAATTAGAACAAGCTACATATTCTTATGTATATATGAAAAATGAAAATGGATTATTCATTATTAATTGCACCTTTAGTAAATACCTAAGTGCAATCTTAAACATATCTGTCAAGATAGGAGAAGATATTAACTGGTTATATCAATAACGAAATTAAATTTAACATCAAACTGAAAACCAACACCAACCTAGAAAAAAGGATGCCACAGTCACAACGGTACTCCCTTGTACCACAACCTTTCACATGTGCTTTCCAATCAGACTGCACTGCATACCGCTTGCCACAACGCTCGCACCTCCACTTCTTCTCACCGTGCTTTCTTGAGTAGTGCTTCTTTATACCAGTCAAGTCGCCAAGAGCTCGAGACGGGTGGTGATGCACACATGTTGGCTCTGGACATACATAAACCCTCTTTTTAATACTTCCATCTTTGGTACTAGCCCTTTGTCTAAGCTTCCATGGAAGATTGTGGCCTCTTCGGTGTAACTCGAGGTTTTGGTCTCGTTTGAATCCTTTGTTACAGATATCGCACACATACTGGTTTGTTGTAACTAGAGTTTTGGGAGATAAAACCACCACTTCAGCATCTGGATCTGATTTAAGGAAAGAATTAGAAAAAAAGT
This sequence comes from Eleocharis quinqueflora, assembly GCA_964058865.1. NCBI lineage: Eukaryota > Viridiplantae > Streptophyta > Magnoliopsida > Poales > Cyperaceae > Eleocharis > Eleocharis quinqueflora. The sequence continues at coordinate 7,188 of CAXKVX010004013.1, forward strand.
ATTCTAGAAACAGAAAATTAGTTGAGAACAATGTGCTTATTTTAGCCATATACCTGGGTTGCCTCGTAAGTTTCTCGTCCTTTGGGTTTTGATAGGTTGGGAGAATTGAACTGGAGAAAGGAGAGGTGAGAAGGCAATAGGTTCATGGAATATTAGTCTTGTCTCAGAAGAGATACCACTTGCTTCCTCTGAAATTGATTTGTTTGAAACGGACAAGCTTGGATGAAACATGCTTGGTTTTGATTTTGCAATCTACCAAAGAGACAAAGAAAGTGTGAAAAGATGAGAGAGTGAGAGACAGGGAGATAGAATTTTGTATGTAGCTATTTGTTGTTATCACAAGAGTCGTTGGACCTCCTTTTATATATACTAGAGAGGATGTACGAAAGATGGAGAGAGACGTTCTTTGTTACAGCTGGTATGTATGTATGTGTGATTGTGTGTTATATGAAATTTACTGTACTGGTTTGTAAAGACTGCTTGAAAATTGAAATGGCAGCTGCTGCCACCCTTTTCAATAAGAGGAAATAGGGTTAAGGTGCCAGAAATATAAAAGGTACTGTGCGCATGAAAACTCTGAAGAATCGGCTTTTTCATGCATCTCTTAGCATTATTATCAAGTAAAACAAACGAGAGCAAAATTTAGAAGAAAGTTCAAATTTGAATGCATGAATTGAGTACTAAGCAAACACTATCCCAAACAATTAATTACTACACTCTGCAAAACAATGATAGCTACTATTATTGTCATATATTGATCTTCCAACTTTGGAAATTATGACCAGATCAGTAGCATGTGGAATGGAGAACACAAGAAATCAGAGTGCCAAAAAAAGAAGGCAGTGATACTGAGCTCCATGCTGTGTCCCTGGACTAAAATGATTTGCCAAGTTTGAATCGGAAAGGGGGATTTATGGGTCAAGTGTCTTAGATTCTTTATACATAGGAATTGAGTTAATTTGCAATACTTTTACCACGCGTGCATTAACAGGATACTTTGGAAAATACCAGATGACAAAAACCTAACAGTGCTGGTAAACCCTATTAGTGGTTCCATCTTAAATTAAAATTTGTAATCTTATAATTTGTATTATTGGCATATTTAGTTTTAACTTTCTTTCACCATTCCATTTTGCCTCATTTTTAATGGATATTCTCTTTAGTAAAGTTTCACCTTTTATTTGGTCTACTGCTCTGACTGCGCTAATTCATCGCTTGGATAGACGCTTGGAGGGTATACAGAGATCCAAGCTATTAGTCATGATCATATAAAAAATATAAACACTAGGGGAAAAATGATTTTGTTCAGCCCTCCTTTACGCCACGGTTATATTAAAACTGTTGAAGCGTGGGTCCTACTCTCCGAACTAATTTTCTATCGCAATAATCGATGCATAAAGCAAGACATTTATATTCTTTATTTAGTAAATCTGATATAGAAAATATCTGTATAGAGCGTCGGACATCTACAATATTTGTTTATTAATCACCAGATTTGAAACATGAAATTCTTTTGCAGCTCCTCATTTACATTCTTATTGTAGAAAACTTAGCAGTAAAAAAAGTAGAAGTCGATTAAAATATTGTAACAATTTTATTTAGTAACCCCCTTTTGTTTTTGTTTGTGTTTTTGTTAATTTTTTGAACTTTGTTCTGAGATTGTTTTGTAGAGTGAGCGAGTCTGCTATATATATAGAAAAAAATTAAAATACAGAATTATAATCGTTGATTGTCATCAATATATATAGCAGAATTTTCCTATTTGTATAAAAAAATTCTCGCTTGAACTGTAGAACAAAACCATTGGTTATGTTTAATTAATTAATTTGCACATGCTCTGAATCTTCTAGTAACATTAATTAATAACAAAAAGATGATTTAGAGCGTCACTTCGATTTTTTCAAAAAAAGAATGTCGCTTCGGTAATCATTAACAAAAATATTAGCGCCTTTAATCACTGCATCAAGATCCGTACTATTCTCAACTTATAATATCCAACCCCCTTGAATCACATCACAGCCGGTTGTTTCCAATAGTGCACTAGATCTGGATCGTTCGCTTTCTGATGCGTAGTACATCTTCCCAGAGAACATTCTCGATATTAATTAACAAAAAGAATATACAAACCTTAAAGAATAATATAACATTCTCGCAAATATCGTCCCCACTTTCTTTGCACTTTCTTCACTATCGTTTTCTCCAACACACTTTTTCATTTCTCCACTACTTTATCTTCTGTCGCTATCGTCATTTAGGACCTTTTCTTTTGGGACATTTTCTTCCGACAAACTTTTGGTTACATCGCAAGGACCCAATCAACTCGACAGTCACAGTTTGGAACTTTCTAAAGGTTTGCACTAAAAAGACCAAAAAGAAGGTATATACTGCACTAAGCGAAAAATACAAATCCCTTCTCATTCCACTATTTTTGTTTGAACAAAATAGAAGAAAATGTACTAATAGAAAATTTTTGTTTGATTTCTCATTGTCTATACCAATAAAATTAGTTGTAAAATGAATTTTACCATGCTGCTGCACAAAATAACACAAAATCAATTAAAATTCTTCCTGAGGTAATACAAAATGCCAAAAGAGAGATTAAAATGTAATATTGCGTTCATAATCCTAAAGATAATGAAAATATGACATATAACATATATAAAATCTCAAATTGTCAGCATTTTTGTTGTTGTTGTTCTTCCAAAAGAGAATAATTTTTTTCTATACCAACATAATTAGTAGTAAAATGAATTTTACCAGGTTGTTGCACAAATAACACAAAATCAATTAAAATTCTTCCTGAGATAACACAAAATGCCAAAAGAGAGATTAAAATGTAATATTTGCATTCATAATCCTAAACCTTCACATATTATACAAGAGATGTAGATAACTATTGTTATTTTAAGCATTTTGAGTTATTCCGATCTATTTCATGTTTAGCTCGTAAATTGGACATCTTATGTCTTAACATTTAACAACATTTGACAAAAATATTGCCTAAAAGAATGTATGTATGCACAAATTAGGGATAGAGAGAGAGATGACAAGAGGAAAGAGGTTACATTAACCTTTAAGTGGTGGCCGGAGGAGATGTTGGCAGTGACACTAGAGGCGATGCAAGTTGTGACAAGAGATAACAGGAGAGGGGGGCGACTTCGGTGGCAGAGCGAGGGAGGATCGAGTGACTCGAGTGGAAGAATAATGAGGAGTGCTGAGATGCGATCAGGTCAGGGTTCGAGTGGGAGATTAGGCTTAGGCTTTGACCTAGAGAGAGATGCAAGAGAGGCGGTGAACAATTCTACCAATGAGTCGGAGATCAGGCTTAGGCTCTGATTAGGGTTAGAGTGATGAGGTGCCAACAATTCTACCGATGAGGAAGGAGAAGGACCTGAGAGAGGCGGCGTAGAGAGAGATGAACGATAGGGTTTGAGAGTTTATATTAGAGTGGGATGATGAATAACAGAGAAATATCACGTTTCGTGTAACAAATGCTTTGTTATATAAGAAAGGAGAAAATTATGCGCTTCTACACGAAAAATCAGAAGCAATGCCACAAATTTCAAATAACGATCTTTCGGACGACCATTTATAATTTCGAAAATTTAAAATAAAATTCCAACCGTCCCATAATCAGGACAACAAGGTGCTTAATATATAGAATATATTGTTGGGATTTTTTCAATTGAGTTGGTGCAATTCAATTAGGGTATAAATCACGTAAACCATTCCATAATCTAACACAGTTGCAATTCAATTCAATTAACGTAACCATTGCGACATAAATGAGAAACGAAAGAGTGGAAGCGGATTTACTTACTTTCCATCTCCTTTTCGTTGTCACCGATCTCTAATCCAAGCAACGTTGGAGATGTCTTGAGACACGAGGAAGCGCCTTGTCACGTGTGTTTCCCGACGAATCCTTCCAAACGTCTTGGGGGTGCTATCCTTTCTTTGACGGTCACGAAATTTCCGACAAAGTAAACACTCTTAATGGAGAAGAATATGGTAGCTATGCACAACACATGTGCCCTAATCACAGCAATAAACTGATCTCTCGTTACCCCCTAACGTTTAGAGACACGAGACCTTTTATAGGGGTCAGAGTGTATCTTGGAAAGATGCCGAATTAATTATCAAATATTCAACAAATATTTATAATTATATTCTCTCCAATTCTTTTTCAAATCCTAGTATTTACTGCTGTAAATACATCCATGAATTTGGTACAAAATACATTTTATTCAATCAGAAAGATAACGGGTGATCTAGGCATTGAAATCATGCCTTACAGAAGGTCACTTGCGGCCGCAATGAATTTCATTACAGTCGCAATAGACTAGGCAACTCCATACTTGGCAACATTTTGCTAGGTGTCTTGCGACCGCAATGAGATCCATTGCGGCCGCAATAAATCATGCCAAAATGGCAGATTTGTTGCCTTATCTTTCCCTACTGTATTGCGCCCGCAATAGATCACATTTTGTGCTTTTTCTTGGACTTTGATCCAAAACAAGTTGGGTTTGGCTCAAACAATATTTCTGACTTTACACTAAGACCCATATATACATTAATTAATCATAATCAGTCCATCAATAATTATAATCAATTTAGATAAGTTCTATATGCATTCATGCCCAAAATCTTGGTGAAATACGTATAATGCCTTGTATATTCATTAATCACATTTAGCAACATTTCCAACTATTACTCCTCGTAACATTAGCGACAATACGTGACATGTTTGTAATCTTATAACACGTAGTCCAACTTAATTTATTGGAATTAACGTCTTAATTCCAATAATCTCCCACATGGACAAGTGTGGTCTATTTGATTACATATGTCTTAGATCTGGCCAGATCACTTTTAAATTTTTCTGTCTTTTTGGTCATATTTCCTTAACAATTTGGTCCACTAGTCATTCCAGCACAATGTTAGTTTGTAATAATCTAGAAGTCAATAATACGATAAATTATCATAAAGCTTTGTTCATGAATTGAGTGATTAATTAAACTGTCATTTTGTTACCTTGAGTATTATTGAATTTATGAATCATTCCTTTATCTGACTTGAGTCAATAACTGGAATTGTGAAACTTCATAATACAGATGATATATACTTTTAAAAGTCTCCAACCAAGGTAATTAGCAGGAACACTAATTTACCGTTACAAGGTTAGAATGTGGATTAAAAGATGGTTAAGTTTTACAAACCATAGACATGAGATGTCGTTTTAATCACATGAATACATGTTAGAGGAACATGGTATTTGACAGACCTCGAATGAAACATTAAATGGAATTGTGTACGTGTTATTAATGTTTTCATTCAGTGTTAAGTTCTAAAGTATGAGGTATTCATCTTTCCTACTAAGAGATGTGTATGTGTGATTGTTATCTAACGCTGTCGGTAAAACGCAGTCATAATGGTAACTTTTCGGTATACATAGCTTAGTTGAGGTAGTGATGATTTACTGAAAGTACTATTATCCCTCGTATCTTGATACGAGTTACAGTATCACTGGGCCCCTTGATAGAGTAAGATTATCTGCATGCGGTATAATTACAAGAGTAATTATATTTGATAAGTCTGCTCAAGATCGAGAAAAGATTAAGTTTGCAAGGATGACACACACCTGCCTTGAAACTAATCTGATACTGTGAGACGAAAGAATTAACACGACTAAAATGTTTAGTGGATCGTGATATTGCATAAGTACAACATCTTCTGTGTAATTGGATGGTCATAGCGCAGATGTCAGATGCATCCTATGATTATAGAAATTAAAATGATTTTAATTCTATTTACCAACATAACACAGATCCTATTGGGTCACACCGCATAGGAGCTAAATCAAAGAATCTTAATGATTAATTATAAATAGTTATAATTAATATTATGATGGTTATAATTAATTATATATGATATGATTAAATTATATATGTCATATAAGATGACAAGAAAAAACAACGGTTGGATTTATAGACGTATACGATACGTTGTATAAAATCATACCGCAACCAAACAAATACCAAACCTTGAGAAATATAATTGTTGAGAACAATTATATGTTTATGTATATTTATATATTTTTAATTTAGATTTTAATTATAGATTATGGTTTTGAATTTGGAATGAAAGTCATTATCAAATTAAAATCTTAATTAAAAATTAATTAAATTCGTAATTAAAAATAAATAAATAAATAAAAAAAATCCCAAAAATGAAGTCGGCATGCATGGTGATAAGGCCAAATTAAATCAAACTTTGACTTTCACCATGCCAACATGGGAATGCACATTAAAATGAGATGTGGCATAAGGTCGGCAATGAAATTCAAATATCAAGGCTTGATATTATTTTTTTGTGCTTGCCGACCTCCACAAGGGTAAAATGGTAAATTCACATTTCAAGGGTATTTTGGTAATTTGGCACCTCCTCATTTTGCTATAAATAGAGGGGTAGAGGGAGAGAGAAAGATATACCAAAAATCGATTCGTACTCGTTAACTCGGATTCGTATCGATAAATATACTTTCTCTCTTTCTCGTATACGGTTATTTACGGGATTCGGAAAAATAGTATTTTTGCGAAAGGAGCGGTATTTCATATTTGAATAACTGCGAGTCGTAAAGATATTCATTTAGTCCATATCTCGGTGAATAGTGTTTTTGCGATATATCGCGGCTTTCGGTATTTCTGGCAGAAGAAGTAAGCCGCTCTATGGTCGTCCTGGTGGACATCTGGTAGAGGTATCAGACGTTTGATACTCCGAGGAGAAGAGCGTCTATGATTCGGCCGTCCGAATCTTCTGCGGTCCAATTCGAATTTGGATCAAGGTATTAATGTTATATTAATCTATTTAATTTGTAAGTAAATTAAAGTTTTAGAATTCAGTTAAGGAGTAGATCTGTTTAGGAATTAAGTAGGGTTTTGATGTTAGGGATAAACGGGAGGTGGACACCCTCTGTGGTTTATCCGACATACCCCGCTTAATCCTCGGCTTAAGTCAGACGTAAAATTTTTGTTTTACGGTCTTTCCGCTACTTAGGCCAATTGACGGGTTTTGAATTGTTCGTAACCCAACACACAAGACTTAAACGATAGTCATCACAGTTCCTTCGTGGCTTTATTGATATAAATCACGGTACCAAATACTTCTAGATGACATGAATTAGACTTTGGTCATATAGCTCAGAAATTACATGAGAGTGTGATTTACGTGCCTATTTTCGATCGAGTCACCCTTTAGTTAAGGTCACGAACTTTAAGAAAAGAACACAATGAGGTTCAAAACATAACTTGTATATGTATCAAAACTTGTTACAAATTACATAGAATGAAACATTAAAAATCAAAATCAAACTCCCACATTTCCCTAAACTATCCTAACATATGTACTACGCCTATATGAGCAACATGCTCATGAAACTTCTTTGGTGGTAGTGCTTTTGTAAGGAGATCTACAATCATGGAGTCTAATACCGATATGTTACACCTTTAACTCATTGTTCTGAACTCTTTCCTTTATTTCCAGTGTAAATGGTTGATCCGGACCGTTGAAAATATTCTCCATACTAATATAGACTTGGAGATCAAATTTTACATTTTTTTTGAATTTTTATACTATTTTATCGAATGGGTTGAAAATTAGATGTTTGTAAATCGTTAGATAAATAAATTTTCAATCCATCCGATAAAATTGTAAAAAAATAAAAAAATGTAAAATTTGGTCTCCAAGTCTATATTAGTATGGAGAATGTTTTCAACGGTTTGAATCGATCATTTACATTTGGTATCATGAAGCGGTTGCGAGCGGTTGGAAGTTAGGCGACTACAAATTCCTCCTCTTTATATATATATATATATACCAGGGATATGATAAGATGCATAATACATGGAGATCATATTCTATTGGAGGTCTCTATTGTCGAGGTCGAGAGAAAGGAGATACGAGGAAGAAGAAGGAGATGAGCTGTTGGATCTGCCACTTGTCAAAGATCTGACGGTCGAGTTATTATTCTCTCTCTTCTTTCTTTAATTGGGTTGGGGCAATGGTTTAAACTACTATCAAGGTTGTTAAGAAGTTAATGTGCCACCGACAAGGTCAGCTTAAGACTTAGGCAGCGTCTAATTAAGTAGGGGATCCACATGTCAGGTTTAATGAAAGCCAAAGAAGGGCCCCTTCTATTTTGTATTTGGGTGAGCTTGGTTTAGGCGAGCTGTGAGAATAACAATGTATTGAGGCTAGTTGCGCAAGTGTGAACCAAGCCCATTCAAGGCCACGAATGTTTAAATTGATTCAAAATTCAATTTAAATTCATACAAAATGATTTTGAATTGTTTGGAGGCTCAATTGGTCAAATTTTTAACTGAAATAAAGCCCAAAAAATTACAAATTTTCTGTATAACTTATTGGTATATAGCTTGACCAAATTTATTGAGCTTTTGACCTTCGATTAATTTCAAAATATTATATGTGATCATTTAATAATATGGCAATCATATGATTTGCTAGGTATACTTTTGCAAAATAGTCTTCTGAACCACCAGACCCCTGATCAAGTGCTGACTTCAAAATTCTATTGTTGAAAATTTTATGCGAGTATGACTAGCATTGTCAGACATTTATAATGTCTACGAAAACACCTGCTTTCGTTTACGTTCTGTTTCAAATAACGGTACTGAATTGATTTTCGTTTATTGTTATATTGAAGAGAAGGAAGAAAATTTTCTCTTGTTTCACGTTCCATCAGGCAAAACGTTTAAAACGATCAAAACGTTCAAAAAATTTCAACGTTTGAAAATATCACCTGATCACTTGCAAAGTAGCAATCTATTGAACACAATTTTGAGATTAAAAATAATATACATATCAATATACTCCAAATAAATTGCCAATTGAATAACAAACATATATTTCAAGCTTGCAAATTGAAAAAAATGCAAATTGAATCAAACATATAACAAACATATAACAAACATATATTTCAATCTACATTGGTAATTGCTTAGCAATTGTTTATGTTGATGTGTCAATTACTTTTGTAATTGTTGGTTTGCATGCCTATCTTATTTAACAAATTTGTTTATTAAGAAATTATTTATTTGATTATTGCTTAATTGACACACTGTCAAAATGATTGGATCAAAAAAATTCTCAATTTTTTTTACTCAATGCATAGAATTGCTAGGATGGAGTGTTAGCAATTTATAATCTCTTTAATTGCTAAAAGTGATGACGTGGTTGTTTAGCAATTAAATTTCTCCAATGTAGATGCACTGCAACAAAAAGTAGTTTTAATAGCCCCTTTTAATAGCGGATGGGCACAGAGATCCGCTATTAAAACCTTTAATAGTGGCATCTTTGACAGTTCACTATTAAAGGGTGACTTTTAATAGCGGACTGACCAAGGGTCCGCTATTAAAGGTTAAGATTTAATAGCAGCATGTCTCTGGGTCCGCTATTAAAAGTTTTCCCACGGATTACTCACTGCCTTTACAATCTATAACGTCCGTTCTAACCAACCCGACGCTCAAAAATCACTCAGAAAAAACCCACGAATTCCCATCTTTTTTTCATTCATCTCTCTCTTATATATATATTTCACTCTTCATTATCTCTCAAATTTTTCTCTTCATCTCTCAACTTCTCAATACACAAACACAAAAGATCAATTCTATTTTTTTCTCAATCTCTATCTCTCTTAATTTTTCTAAGAGTTAAACAAATTTGTTCATTGTTTTGTATTTTTTTGAACTTTTTTGTTCATTTTTACCTTTGCTAAAAAAACAAAATTTTCTCAATCTGAAAATTTCAACTTTTTATTTGAAATCTGATTCTTTTAAAATTTTGTTAAGAATTATTTTCATTTTGTTGCTATTGTATTTGAGTTCGTACTGTTGTTTTAAATTTAAATGCACAAACAAACATAAAAAATGCACAAACAAACAGAAAAAAGGCACAAACAAACACAAAATTTGAAATTTTCATAATCTGGAAATTTTGCTCTCCTAACACGATCTGACATCTGTCAGTTTTTTTTTTAAATTTCGTAAACCTTTAATAGCGGACCATATGACATGTCCGCTATTAATTCCCACTTTTAATAGCGGACTTGTCTCTGGGTCCGCTATTAAAAGTGAGAATTAATAGCGGAGTTTGTTCTAGATCCGCTATTAAAAGTGGGAATTAATAGCTGACATTCACATGGTCCGCTATTAAAATTTGGAATTTATAGCGGACCATTCGAACATTGTATAACCCCTCTTTAATAGCAGAGCTTAGTCCGTTATAAAGGTTGTTTTTTGCCGCTATTAAAACCTGTTTTTCTAGTAGTGATGCTCTAAAGACGCAACGATGCTTCTATCCTAATTAGGATGCATTGATGCTCTAAGGATAGGAGCATCGATGCAGGCCATTTCTGACGTGGATTCTAAGTATTATTTTTGTACTTCGTTTATTTTTTTTCAAGTAAATGAAGTGGTGAGATGCTTGTGGCTCGCTCAATACAATAAACAAATTAAAAATCGTTCAAATGATTAAATGAGAATTTGTCACTAATTGCTAGGGCTGCAAGAAAGATTCTTAGTTCGTAATTCGTTCGAGTTCGATTCGAGAAAAATTTAAAATTTGTTCGTTCGATTTCAGTTCTAAATTAGTTTCAAATCAAATCAAACTAGTTCGAAATGATTTTGAATCAAACTCAAACTAGGGCCGGTTCGTTCGAAATTGTTTGTGAACTAAAACAGTTCGAAACTTGAGAGATCTGAACCTTCAGATGATATCGAGACTATTGATATATAAATAGTCTGTGCTACGAGTACGTTCGAATTATTATCAAATCAAACTCAAACTTGACACAATTTGTTCAAATGTTGTTTGCAAATTATATAGTTCAAATGTTGTTGATATTTTTCTCTTCCTTTATCAACTACACTATCTACTTCACTTTCATTTTTATTAGAGATGATTAATTCATGCATCTTTAATATCATCATTATCATCTTCATTCAGATACTCTAGTTAGTTCACATACATTTTCTCCATTGCCAACATCCTACTATTTACCATTTTTAATTAGATAATACTTCTCATCTTCGTCATCTCATTTTACTACTTTCCGGTTGAGCAGTAAAAAAATATGTAGTTCGTAATTAGTTCGAGTTCGATTCGAATCGGTATCAAATCAAACTCAAACTTCACACAGTTCGTTTTTTTAAAATCAGTGTCAAATTAAAATTTTACAATAAAATTGTAATTACTTATAATAAAGGAGCAGTAAAATTTCACTGTCTCAATTGTGATATACGTTCTATCAAAATAACTAGGAACACATCTACAATCTCATTTTTATTAATTTGAATAATATTACAAAAAATGTATTATTCAAGGTGGATGTATCATAAAAATATATGATAGAAATACCCGATTTGATATTATTTCAGCAAAGAAATTTGTGGATTTTGATTACTTTTACATTTATTTGTTTATTTCTGAAAAAAAAAATCTTTCAGAATGAAGACATAAGAAATATTCGTGTCATTGACCTCAGTATTATAAGTATCCATGCATGGTCCTTATACATGTAACTTGCATATGTGGTGGTTAAGTACAAAATTGGCAGTTTCTAATTCAAACTTTCTGTGCTCCTTTTCATTAAATCTATACATATATAAAGTACAAATTAAACTATACGACTGGGAGTAAAGTATCTACTTCAAAAATTTAAGCACTTCTTTTCATACACTTTGTTATTATGATACGTGCTTAAGTAATAATCTAATCATCTCATGAGTAATTCCCCAAAAAAAATTGTCAGCATTGGAGCATCGTTAATTTAGATTCTATATATTAGGCTATAATCATAGCCTTTTAAGTGGTTAGCCAGATGTTCTTGGTTTCCTCGAGTGATTGGATTCATTTTACATCAAGTATGAATCTTTTAATCTTTTTAAGGTTATGTCCTTGTTGGTTGATGGATTTGACCTAAATTAATCTTGGGAAACCCCTATTCCGGGAACGAGATCGTCTGACGCGTGGTACCGCGCGGTATGTGTTCGGAATCGTTCGATTTTTTCGTGATTTGTGTTTCAGATCTAAAATCTTCCTGATTGTCATCTGAACGGTCGAGACGCGGTACTGCGCGGTACCACGCCGTAGAAGAACAGGTCCCTATTCAGGTGTTACTTTACCCTTTTGGCATTTTCATGCACAATCTCTTTGTTGAGCCTAGTTCCTGATCTACAATAGGTCCAATTGCTAACAAGTGAATTTTCTTATTGGAAATTCATAACCTGTAAAATGTTATTACATTTCTTTCTTTTCTTTTCTTTTTTGAGATACCAAAACTCACATTAGAATTGTGAATATGCAGCTACATATAGGTTCAATAACATCAATTCATTCCAGATATTTCAGAAAAAAACAATTCTCGAATGGAAAATGCCAGGGGTGATTCATGATTGATATCGTCGTTGATAATGACATTATAATAATGCGGATTGATGGATTCACTATGTATCATTTTTTTTTTCTATAATTCATAATGATGTAGATTAATTAATTATTTTATGATGCACATTAGTTATATTCATTCTAATAAAATATTCTATAAAAAAGTTGCACAATAATATTGTTGATCTTGCATTATTATTTTAGTAATATGCATTATACACTGGTATACAGTGGCGGAGCATGCCCGAGCTTGATTTTCAAAAAAATGTAAAATTTATTGTACTTTAGTTATTTTTATAGTGAAAAATGAGTTTTTAACGATATTTTAGTATGTTTTACTGGATTTTGTGTCCGAGCTTGATCTCAAAATCAGTGTCCGGACTTAGTTGTGCCCGACCTCTGAATCTGCCCCTGTTGGTATAGATGATAGTATCTGTTGGAATGTGTAATATGTTGGAGATTATATTGTATGTGTATTATGGAAATAGTTAGAAAAAAAGCAATAATGATTGGTAGGTTATATATATATGCTAAATTGGAGATTTTTTGCTCGTTTAGATAATTAAGTTTGCAAATAGACTCATTTAATAGTAATGATTGCATAAGTTTAGTACAAAATTAATTCTCTCAAATTTCTCTCTTTATATTATTCAAATCAAATCTATATATCAACTATCTTTTCAAATATTTGAGCGTCAGTTAAGATGCACTAGTGTAGTGCTAAAACCCAAACGGGTCCCGCCCGTCCCGTCCCGCCCGCGTCTTTTACCCGCCCAACCCGCCCGTTGACCAAACCCGTTGAAACCCGGACGGGTCGCGGGTGCGGGTCAACGGGCGGGTTTGGGTGGCGCCCTTGAAAAATCGCCCGTTTAAACCCGCCCGTTCTAAACCCGTGTCAGAACCCGTCCCGCCCGACCCGTCTACCCGACCCGCCCGTTTGACCCGCCCCGCCCGACCCGTCTACCCGACCCGACCCGCCCGTCTACCCGACCCGCCCGTTTGACCCGACCCGCCCGTTTGACCCGCCAACGGTTAAAATTCGAATTTTTTTTGAATTTCATTGGAGGGAACCCGTTTGACCCACCCGCCCGTTCCCGCCAACGGTCAAAATTCAAAAAAATTTGAATTTTTT
>CAXKVX010004014.1:0-29951 GCA_964058865.1 Eleocharis quinqueflora
TAATACACAAGAAATGGTTTATTCAATTTTGTTTTGCAAATCAACAAACTTAGGAAAATTTGAGCTAACAACAGTATCATTGGGCCCCTTGATAGAGTAGGATTATCTACATGCAGTATAATTACAAGAGTAATTATATTTGATACATTTGCTCAAGATAGAGAAAAGATTAAGTTTGCAAGGATGACACACTTACCTTGAAACTAATCTGATACTGTGAGACAAAAGAATTAACACGACTAAAATAGTTTTAAGTGGATCGTGGTATTGTATATTACAACATCATCTATGTAATTGTATGGTCATAGTGCAGATGTCAGATGCCTCCTATGATTATAGAAGTTAAAATGATTTTAATTTTATTTACCAACATAACACAGATCCTATTGGGTCATACCGTATAGGAGCTAATCAGAGAATCTTAATGGTTAATTATAAATTGGTTATAATTAATATTAAGATGGTTATAATTAATTATATGTGATATAATTAAATTATATATGTCATATAAGATGATAAGCAAAAACAACGGTTGAATTTATAAACGTATTCGATGCATTGTATAAAACCATACCGAAACCAAACCGATACCGAACCCTGAGAAATATAATTGTTGAGAACAATTATATATTTTTATATATATTTAATTTAAATTTTAAATATTAATTATGATTTTGAATTTGGGATGGAAGTCATTATCAAATTAAAACCTTAATTAAAATTAAAATCTTAATTAAAAAATAAATAAAAATACATGTCGGCATAAATAATTATTTTGAAAATAAAATTTTGGATATTTTATTTGTGTCGACCTCCTTAGGGGTATTTTGGTCATTTTGCCTTTTCAAGGGTATTTCGGTAATCAGTCAACCTCCTTATTTTCCTATAAACAAAGGGGCATGGGGAGAGAGAAAATCACATAAAAATTGTATCGTATCTGTTAACTCAGGATCGAATCGATAAATATATCTCTCTCTATCTCGATTATGGTTGTTTACAAGATTCGGAAAATAGTATTTTTACGAAAGAAGCGGTATTTCATATTTGAATAACTACGAGTCGTGAATATATTTATTTAGTCCTTATCTTGGTGAATAGTGTTTTTTCATAATTCTGCGGTTTACGGTATTTTTGGTAGAAGAAATAAACCGCTCTCTGGTCAGTCTTGGTGGATTACCGATAGAGGTATCAAACGTCTGATACTCCAAAGAGAGGAGCTTCTCAGATTCAGTCTTCCGAGTCTGCTGCAATCCAATTCGAATTTGGATCAAGGTATAAATGTTATATTAATCTATTTAATTTGTAAGTAGATTAAAGTTTTAGAAATAAATTATGGAGTAGATCTGTATAAGGATTAAATCGGGTTTTGATGCCGAAGATAAACGAGAGGTAGACATCCTCGGTAGTTTATCTAACATACCTCGTTTAATCCTTGGTTTAAGTTAGAAGTAAATTTTTTATTTTACGGTCTTTCCGCAACTTAGGCCAATTGACGGGTTTGAACTGTTCGTAACCCAACAATATCACCTATACGCAGTACTATTCGACGTAGTTATACTTAAGATAATTAAGTACACGCATTAGTTATTTAATCAGATAGTTATATTATAGAATTTTATAAAAACATAAACACTTAGTATATTAATAATTATTAAAATATTAATTAAGTAGCTAAAATATTACTAACACTATTTATAAGGTCTAATAAAATAAATTATCACAAATAAATATATTAAACTAATGAAGTATCACATCATTATTAGCATAAATACTGCACGACATCAACACAAGCTTGGACTAAGTAATGATATAAATATAAATATATATATTGATCAACTTTTCTACATCACATCTAGAGTTGTGCTGAGACCCGACCCGACCCGCCCCGTGTCCGACCGCCCCGTGGCCCAGATCCGACCCGACCTGTGGTTGGCGGATCCGCGGATCTATGGCGGGTCGGGTAGGCCAAAAATGTAGAGACCCGCCCGAACTCGTGCCCGACCCGCCCCCAGACTCGACCCATGGACCCGTGACAGAAAATTCACCTTTATGTCACATCAAATTAAAAAAATCGAAAAATATATATTAAAATAATGTGCAGAATTTTTTTTAAAATTCGAAATTTCGAAAAAATTCTAAAAAACCGACGGATCCTAACTCGACCTGCCCCAACTCGCCTAGACCCGACTCGCCCGGGGTTTATCATGGGTCAGATTGGGGGTTTTGGGTTCGGACCCGTGGAGACTCGCCCCGTTGGACCCGTGAACCCGTGGACCCGTTGAACCTGTGGATCCGTGGATCCGCGCGGGTCGAAACAACGGGTACCCGCCCCGCCCCGTTTGTTATTCACTAATCACATCAAATGCAATATACACCTAAACACCTAAACACCTACAACATACACCCACGAGATTATGACTAAATAAATACTTGAGTATAATAACATATTAGTTATATATTAAAAACACATAAATATATAAATATATATATAAATACACACATATTAGCTATTACCTTATTTAACTATTTTTCCTTCCTTCTTTTGTTAGTTTATAAATTTAAGTCCAACTAAAAATGATTGATTTTATAACATGTTTGCTTCATGCTGTGTTTATTTATTGGCTTGTCCTCATTAAGAAGAACGTATTGACGTCCTAATCAAATTAAACCTAGCAGTCAACTCATAAAACCTAAATGTAAAATAATAGGAGACTTATTTGACTCGTATCCACTCACGGGTGACAAGACTGATCCTGCTGCTGTCGACGCTGACACAGACAGGAACACAGTAGTGCTTCCCTCGGAGTAGAGTATATTCCACTTGCGTCTCCTACCTTTCCAGGTGTGGTTCCTGGAGTTTATATTCCTTTCAATTATTAAGACCATATCAGTCTTACCTTTATTTCTTTTAATTGAATTACAGTACCAAAAATTTACCTAAACTTGATAAAGGACTATAGGGCTTAACCTGTCATCTGCATAACGATAAATTATACCAATTAATGAGACTAACCTGCATTGCATAACAATTAGATGTACAATAATAAAAAAGAAGAAAAGTAGAAAACTAAAGAAAAATGTGTACGAAATTAGACCAACTTGCATTGCATCACTATCCTATAAGAAAAAATGAAACTTAAAAAGTCCAATACGGCAAACGCCAGTAACTCATCCTAGTAGACTCTTATTTGTACATCAAAAGTACTCCTCACCTGGATCCCACAATCACCGTGGAACGTGGTAATTTATAAAAATTACTCACTGTGGATTAAGGTTCAGTCTTTGAGTTTATATCCGATTCAAAGTTGAACCAATTCACACTTAGTAAATTTAACTAAGTTACACTACAATAATTTAAGTGACATTTTGATTTAATTATTTAAGATTTTCAAGTAAACTATCCAAATTGAATGCACATAATAACAGAAAAAATGTGCATAATAATTACAATAATGTGCAAATTGAATGCAACTGAATTCGTCTATTGAATTCAGTCGAGCGTTTTAGTAAAATTTTTAATATATTATATACATAATAAAAAAAAATACATAATGACAAAAATAATGTTCATAATAAACTCAACTAGTAATATCGTGATGATATTACGATATTTTGATATTTTCCTTCCAAAAATCCAAACTCCCACAAATATGATGGTTCCTAACAAGTTGTTTATGGCCATCTGGTCCTTCAGATCGACCAAGCATTGGGTGATCTCTTGAGCATCTGTATTTTCTGAAGAGAAAATTTTTCTCTTCAAAGAGAAGAGTTAATATTAATCGTCGAATTAAAAATCAACGTTCGATTGTCAATGATATGATTCAAATTTTTTTTGATATTTTTGAATCTTAATCATACTTTGTACTCTCCACAAGGATTTCATTTCGATCTCTTGACTCTTCTCTCTCAACTTTGTACTCTCCGCCTCCGCTCTGTTTTCTACCCTTCGGACTCCACGAGGTTACTCTTCTCTCCATCTCTCTATAACTCATTTCTTCTCCAATCTTAAATCTGCTCCTAGATTCTCTCGCTCCTTTCATTGCAATGCAGTCCTCTCTATCTCTTTCTTTCCCTCTTTCATCTCCTCTCTCCACCAAAACCAACACTTCCACTCCCCGCTCGATTCGTTTCTGTGGGTTGAGGCGGGAAGCGCTCTTCTCTCACCTCACGCAACTCCACAGAGCTGTCCCGCCACAACGGATCCAGCAATCTCGCGGTTGGTTTTCACGTGCATCGGCTTCGTCCAATGGCAGCTCCACCTCTGTTAAAGGAGGTTTTGATTACGATCTTATCATAATTGGCGCTGGTGTAGGTGGTCATGGAGCAGCTTTGCATGCTGTAGAGAAGGTACTGAATTTTGTTGACTTTGGTTTTTGTTTGAATTTTGGTTTGGTTGAATTTTTGCATGTACTGTCACTGCAGGGTTTAGAGGGTTTAACTATTAAGGCCAAGGAATCAATTAGTTAATGCCTACAAAATATTTTCGCTTACTTATGAGATACTGATAGTTTTTGTTAAAGAATATAAAGGTGAGAGAAGATTTGATTACTGGTTTGTAACTGTGATGGATTATGGGCACCTATTGCAAGTTGCTGCTCCTCCTAGTATCCAAATCATAGTAACCAGTTCTTACTTTTGGTACTTCACAGGGTCTCAAAACAGCAATTATAGAAGGGGATGTAGTAGGTGGTACCTGTGTCAACCGAGGATGTGTACCATCCAAAGCTCTTTTAGCTGTCAGTGGCCGCATGCGTGAGTTAAAAGACGAGCACCATATGAAGTCATTCGGCTTACAGGTAAATGGTCGTTATCATATAAATCACCCAAATTAGGATATCCGAAGAAAAATAAGGCGAGAAAAAAAAAAGAAGAAAATAAAATAATGACTAAATAATAAATACTCCATTCTTTTGGTACAGTTCAGGAACCTTTATATGTACTGCCCGGAAGTATACTAACCCTTCTACTATTTGTGCTTGTTGTTCACTTTCCTTTATGGGAAGGGATATACCGGCAACAATGACAACTGGTGTCAGCTTATGCCAAATAAGAATTGTAGATTATATATACATGCTTTACATTTGGATGAATTGTTTATGAAATTTGGTGAATTTGATAATATTTTGTAGAGAAAATCCTGATAGAACTATCTATCTAAATTATGTACTTTTGATTTCAATAATAAACCTTTTATTTTAAATCACTTGACGAGGTGCCAATTTGTTTTGAAGTACCAGATTTGATATACGGCCTATCTATCTAAATTATGTACTTTTGATTTCAATAATAAGCCATATGCCAGCTGCCAGTATAACCTTTCTGTATTTAGTTTCCATTTTTGTCAAAAATAAGTCTGTTGCCAGTATAACCTATCCCTTTTTTATTAGTTTAATTTGTCAGTATATTTCAATTGTTTTCGAAGTATTTGCTTTTGCATGTGGTTATATTATTGAAAATCAGTGCACAGTTACATCATTAATAGTTCTTTTTTTGTAAATTTGTTTGTGCCTGATAGGTGTCAACAGCAGGATATGACAGACAAGCAGTTGCTGATCACGCAAATAATTTGGCGATGAAAATCAGAAGCAATTTGACTAATTCAATGAAAGCATTAGGTGTTGATATTCTAACTGGTGTTGGTACCATTGTGGTAAGCTCCATGATTTTCTTTTACTTGCATTGAGGATTAACATAGTGCCTGGTTTGAGTAAATTTCTTGTGCCATAGTGTTACAGGGACAGCTGGTGTCCATAATTCTTGGTACTGGCTTTGAAACTGTGTCAGGGAAAAGGGATCTTCCGTTTGTAGTATCAATCATTACTTGTACTGGTATAAAATAAGTATTTTATATTTAACAACCTGTCAAGAAAGATAAACTTAAGGATGTTATTGATATTTTCTTTGTCGTGTGCAACTTTCAGGGTCCCCAAGAAGTGAGATATGGAAAAGTTGGGCTCCCTGAGAAAGAGGTCACTGCACGGGACATCATAATTGCGACTGGGTCCACACCTTTTGTACCAAATGGCATTGAAATAGATGGTATCTTCTTCTTCATTGTATGGCTTTCTTGTTATCAACTTGCTACATCATTGCAATAATACTTGAGACTAAGAATCATTTCCAAAAGAAGGAAATAAGCACAAGTTGGAGCAAACTGTTTTAAGAACAATGTTGGATTTCCCAATACTACAAAGACATCTGGTATATAAAGAAAATTCCAGCAAAAAAAGAAAAGCATTTGAGTGTCTTTTTGGTACTAGATCAAGATATTGTGTTGGTGATATGTAGGAAAAACGGTATTTACAAGTGACCATGCACTTAAAATGGAGTGGGTCCCCGACTGGTTAGCTATAGTAGGAAGTGGCTACATTGGTCTGGAGTTTAGTGATGTCTACACTGCTCTTGGTAGTGAGGTACTGCTATAATTTTTTTGTCTTTATCTGGTGGCTTTACCACTGAGATGATTATTTTGACATAGTTACAAATGGCTAAGGTACATTGCTTTGAGTACACTGATAATTTGCTCCTACAAAGAAGATTTTCACTTCTATTTAGATCCAGATAAGCTTAAGTCAGACAAAATATTGTGGGAAGTTGATTTGTTTTAGTCAAGATAAAAGAGTCAGTTGCAAATTGGTCATTCTTTAAAATCAACATGTAGTTCTTCCCTTATGGTTGATTTTTTTTTAATCTTTTGGACAGGTTACATTTGTAGAGGCTCTTGATCAACTAATGCCAGGATTTGATCCTGAGATTGGAAAGTTGGCACAAAGAATTCTCATAAATCCTCGCAACATTGATTATCATACTGGTGTCTTTGCTAAGAAGGTATGATCAGTTCCATTTCTTATTTTATGATGCATTTTTTCCCGAACCGACTGCTGACATAATTATACTTTATTTAAACTTTGAATAGATAACCCCTGCAAAGGATGGGAAGCCCGTTCAGATTGAGCTTATTGATGCAAAAACAAAAGAACCGAAGGAAACCCTAGAGGTACATTGATGCTTTCAAGTTTCTTTGGAAAATAGTCATATCACAATTAGCAGAATATCATTTAACGGTTACACCCTTGCAATGAGAATGTCTCATATGAATTTTTAGGAGTGGAAAATCATTTAGACAGATTTCTCCCTGCTTAATAAATAATAAGTAACAAGATCACACCTATTTCTTCCTCACAAGTACCAAAATTACTCCTCTTTTATTTTTCACTTGCATATAGATGAAAAGAAAGTTGGGAGAGATGGCTAGTTTGTGCTTCTTTGGAAATTAGTTGGGAAAGTGGTGGAAAATCACTATTATGTTGCAGGACCTGTGTTGTTTCCTAATTGTATGTTGGGATATGCACAATATATTTCCTAATCACTATTATATTACAGATTTTTCCCTGCTTCGCAAAGGTATATATATGCATGAAGTAGGGATATGTTGTTTTTATTACATTGGGCATCCATGAAAAGGACATGCCTTCACTCTGTAAAAATAATAATATAATAATCATAAGGGAAAAGGAAAGGAAAAAACTCTGTATGTGTTCTTGGTTAATAGATGACATTGCGTAATTTGTAATTTACAGGTGGACGCAGCGCTTATTGCCACAGGAAGGGCTCCTTTCACAAAAGGCCTTGGCTTAGAAAATGTAGGTATCTCGCATATCTTATTGTTTCGTTGGTGGTCATTTTACAATTTTTTTTGGACAATGTGTTCAACCACTGTTAAGTATTAACCAGGTGTTGCCTATATCTCTTTTGCTCCAATATGCCTAATTTGAACTGATATTCCTTTTTGATACATTGTTTCTTTCAAGCTGGGATGACTTTTTAGTGGTAATTTTTAGTCGGCACCTTCTACTCTCCTAAATTGTTAAATTAAGTTGCTAACTGAGTTCATTTCAGATAAACGTGGCAACACAGCGTGGCTTTATACCAGTTGATGAACGGATGCAAGTCCTTGATTCTAACGGAGAACTGGTATCATCATTCCTCCTCCTTTCTGAACCAACTTGGTTGAAATGGATTAATGAAATACTTTCTCAGTTTTTAGCTGGTGCATGCCAACAATACTCCTAAAAAAAATCTCGCAGTTTGACCCATTAGAACTTGATTTAAAGACGGTCCAAATCTAACCAGTGAAAATCTTAATTCTGCAATCAAAGATTGGTACAGATCAGCATGTCTACATGACGAACATATTTGTTAATTGGATTATTAAAAATGTTGTGTAGGTCCCTCATGTGTATTGCATTGGAGATGCTAATGGGAAACTGATGCTTGCTCATGCTGCCAGTGCTCAGGGCATTTCTGGTACTTTTTCTTTTCACAGGCATTTCTTCCAAAAAATAAAAAGTGTGAAGTACGACTCTAGGATTTCAGTTAACATTTTAGCCTTTTACCATGATTAGACCTTAGTTTCATCTTATGAAGGGTGATTTTTAAATCAAGAACCTATGCAGAACTATAAAACAAAAGAAACTTTTTGAGAGCACTCAAATGCATGTCAAGAACTGCTAGCACTGTACCATAACAGAGGTCCTAATGAGAAAACAAAAGACGTCAAGATAAAGAGCTAACTAATAATCAGAGCTGACCAGACCATCACTGTTCAGATCCTAGATTGTAAAGCTTTGTACAAAGTGAAATTCTGATGTCTATTCATTTTAATTTTCTCTTTGAAGTTGTTGAGCAATTAAAAGGAAGAGATCATGTTCTAAATCATTTAAGCATCCCGGCTGCTTGTTTCACACATCCTGAGATAAGCATGGTTGGCCTCACCGAGGTATATACACATTCAGATCCTTAATTTTTTGGAAATTGCAAAAACACCCACAGTTTATCTGATTATCTAAGATGAGCCCTTCTGCCATAATTAGCAAAATGTAAATTCCTCCATTGGTTACTGACGTTCCGGTGCAGATATTAATGAAATAGTTTTTCTATTGAATTGAATCAAGGACCTTACATATTTCAATATTGGATCTTGGCATTCGTAGTTAGTGATTTATGAGGTATTATTGTTGATAGCAATATACAAGTGAAAAATAATTGCTGTGAAAGGAAAATAAAGTACATTCCCTTAGTTCCTTATTAAAGCTGGTTATCTATGTGATTTTTTATTTGCATTAATACCAACCTCAATCTAGACCTCTGTTGTGTAGGACCCGAAGCGCCCCTTTTTTCAAAGAATATAGGGTTTTCTTTGCCATCTTCTTTTTAGATCTGGTGAAATACTTAGTATTGTTTTATTGAGTTTCTAAGAGTTTAGAAAGTTTAAGTATTCTTCCAAAACTTTTTTAAGGCCCCGCCATGTCCTTTATATATAAGGTGTCCTCATCCCTTAAAAAGCAGGGCCAATGCTGTCTATAGGACTGATCTCCTAGATTTTTCAAATTAAAAAAGAAAAAGAAAAGAGATCCACTAATCATTATCTAGGGAAAAGCGGCATGGCAGGGGAATGAACAAACTGTTAGTCTGATAGGTGCAATTGTCCATCTCCAGAACCTCATAAACTATATATACCCTGCAAAATAAGAGATACTATGTAAAATGTGAGGTATATTTTGAAGAAATTCTGTGTTTTCTCTGAATTTCAAAAGAAATACACAAACAAATTTTCCCATATGTTTATGTGAGAAAAAGTGAGATATATTTTGAAGAAAATGTGGATCCATAGATGACATCTTTGATGCATTGATGGATGAATACATGTGATATTTCGTACTTATGTGGAATAGCAATACCAAAATAGCATCATGTTATTGAAAAGATATTTAAAATCTTGCTAATTGAAAAATCAATTTTTCAGCCGCAAGCAAGGGAGAAAGGCGAGAAGGAAGGCTTTGAGATTGGTGTTGTTAAAACTAGCTTCAAGGCGAATACAAAAGCTTTGGCTGAGAATGAAGGTGATGGTCTTGCTAAGGTAACACACGCACATTTAGTGACTGCCTTATTTACTGTTGTTATTTGATATAGTTTTGAATTTCATACCCTTAGAGGTTATAGAAGTTGTAATTACCCTTTGCAGTATCTGCAAAGTAGAGGAATTTTGGAATTTGCAGATTTGGGGTGTTTGTTGCAAAAAATCCAAATAATAGTAAGTAAAGCAGAGCAAATAAAACTATCATTTACAAGAACTAACGTGCACCATGAATCTTATTGACAAAGCCAAAGTCATGACTGAGAAGAATTGGGTAAAAAGAATATTTCTCCTATTCTTGAATACACAACCAACTGCTATACTGAAAGTCGAATCCTAATTGTTAGTTTTGTTTCATCGAAATAAAAAAATGCAAGTTAAACATAGCATTGTAATTAAAGGCTTTTCGTCAGGATTAGAGACGTAAGACATTAGGTGAGACTCTTAGAATTTATAGCATAGTTATTATTATTATTATTACTATTATTTCTTTCATTACTATTTTTTTTATTGGGTATCATTTTTAGCCTTTCCCAACTTTTTGGGACTAAAGGCTTTGTTGTTGTTGTTGCTTGTATAATTATTTTATCTTTATATAGATGATATACAGACCTGACACAGGAGAGATTCTAGGGGTACACATTTTAGGCTTGCATGCTGCAGACCTCATTCATGAAGCTTCTAATGCTATTGCTCTTGGCACCAAAGTGCAGGTACACCAAAAAATATTCTGGGTTCTCATAAATTTTTGAAGATTTCTTTTTCAGCTTCAAGTTTTTGGTGTGCCATTCTAGACCATCTTCTTTGTGATTATTTTCTTTTTTTTGTGATTTTTGGCCTGTACCAAAAAATATTCAAATAGTACCTCTGTCATGGCATAAGATAGTGATATTGATCCAAAAAAGGTAAAGATGAAATGCAAGACGAAGCAATGAAACCAGGCCTGTACCAATAAGTTCTGGACTTGGAAGAAGATGCCTCTTAGGATTCGACTAGAGAGACAGAGAATGGCTCTTCCCATTTAGGAAAAGGGATAAAAATATATTATAGTACAACCAAGCCATTTCCACATTTTTTGTATATGTGGTGCGGTTAGTACGAGTACGGAACTCAATGATTTTATTTTTTTGTTAACATTGCTTGCTGTTGGTTATTTCTTTACTTTTTTTTATAACAGGATATAAAGTTTGCGGTGCATGCTCACCCAACCTTGTCTGAAGTATTGGACGAGCTTTTTAAAGCTGCCAAGGTACTTCCAAGTTCCAAGTGACCTACTGAATTTCCATGGTCTTACATGTGTGCCTTTAAACTGTTGCTTATCATCCCAACAAGTACCATACAGGCAGTCAGGCACTAATACCAATCGGAAGTCATGTACCAACCAGCTTGTTTATGTCCAGGCCGGATGCTGAATGGTACATACCAGTACCAGATTGAAATTGTTTGGCATAAGTTATGACAGTAATTTGCTGCCTTACCCATTGTATTAACTTATTTATCCATCTTTAAAGCGCCAATTATAATTTATTTCTGACAGGTTAACATTGGTGTATCTGTAAATGAACCAGTTGCAGTATGAATGTGACGAGCAGCCCAAGAATAATCATCCTTTGAGTGCAATAGTTACTTTATTCGGTGCAATGAGAAGTCTATTATTATTTCCCAAGTTCAGTACCAACCTCAGCTGGTCATAGTTATTTCTAGAGAGGGATTAAGAAAAAAAATGGCTTCGGTTTGTTGCGCCTATTTGTGAGGCTTCGTAATGCAATTTTGTTCCCTTTTTTGTTTCTTTTTACCCCCAACAATTGTAACTGACGCTTTGTTAATACTTTTATATTAGCTTGTCAGGTGTCCCAACTCCAAGTTTAGTTTATTTATGACATGTAATAAATTTCATGTTTCTGGAGTTTTGTGGATTGACAAGGTCAACAAGTTATCATCTTATAATCAACTTCTCTCTTTAATAATATTATCATGTTGATGTCTATGAATATTTCTCTTAATCTCAAGCCAATAAGAATTGCTAAAAACGGTACTAAGAAATTTACAAAACAATGAGTGCTTTCTGTGATTTTTTGTAATCCTGTACGGATTTAAAATACTAATCAACGAAGTCAATGATAATTGTTGTTTACCTTTGTGTTTGGTGTGAATAGTAGAAATCCTTGTACCTAAACCGACCACATTTTATTTGCTCGAATTTTGAAAACGATATTACAAACTAATATAAGAGATCACGGTGATTAACACCTGGCACAATGATCGGTTTAGTTAGTGTTAAGTGATAGCATTAACAAGTAATCAAAGCTGATCTTTAATGCACATGTATAGAAACTTAGAAAGAAATTCGGTGGTTCCTTTGTAGCAGAGCTTCTTATAGTAACCTGTGCAATTCCTTAAGATCAGTTAATAACTTAATATTGCAGGTGTGATATTAATGTGAAAGTGCTTACCAAATTGCAGGTGACCCTCAAAACAGATATTTGAAAATTTAAATTATCCACCAGTTCATTAATTCTAGTAATTATTTATTTCGATACTAAAATTGTGTGCACTATCTATCCATCCACAGAGGCTTTAAGAGCTATCTTTTATGAATCCAGATCTGGTTGCTTTTCATTCAAAAGTAAAAAGGATTAATTTACACTTACAAAAAAAAAGTTATAAGAACATCTCTATTTCTTAAACTCAACTATTAGAATTTCTAAATAATTGTCACATCAATTTTAGAAATTACTAAAATTTCTAAATATTTACACTACTAGTGTTGAGGGAGACTGGTCAATTTTAGTCAATGATTAAGCTACGTCAGAATTTATAAACTGTAAATATAATTGCTAAATAAAAAACTCTAAAGTAAAATTGACAAATAAGAAACTAATCTACATCTCTGAAATAGTAAAACTCATTTAAAAACTTTCACATAAGATTAGAAAAACTTCAAAAATTCTAGAAATGAAAATGCTCAATCAAAGTAATTTTTTGTTGGCATCCGATAATTTAAAGCTACTTTTGATTGTGTTGTTGGTCTCACCATTAACGCCAATAGAGTGATAACCACCCTTGTTTTCCCAACAAATACTGTCACGAGTGGTAGGTGTAATAATATATCACCTACCTTGATTTCAGAAAAGAGCCCATTTGTCACTTTTCCGTCAAAACTCGGCAATTCAAGCCTGAATTTGTGATTTTG
Source organism: Eleocharis quinqueflora (assembly GCA_964058865.1). Classification (NCBI taxonomy): domain Eukaryota; kingdom Viridiplantae; phylum Streptophyta; class Magnoliopsida; order Poales; family Cyperaceae; genus Eleocharis; species Eleocharis quinqueflora. The sequence goes on from CAXKVX010004014.1 coordinate 13,110, forward strand.
AACAATTGAGCTTCAAATAGTCCTTTATTATCCAGTATATATTAAGTGTTGTGATTATGTTATTGCCGTATTGCCACTCATAATGCAAGATTGAATGAGGAAGTATAGTATACTGTATACAATACAACTAATAAGAGAGACGTTGTAACACTTGTTAAATAATATACAAAAGAGGCAACACAATCTGAGAAGTCTGTTTTAAACTCTCTAAATAATCTATTTGGTTTTGGTTTTAATACACTTCATTTAATTAGCTATGTGCTTTGTTCTGGTAGTTCTCTCTAACACAAGTCTACTACCATGTTCTCCCTCGTGTTCTCCATCTCTCTTCTCTCTTGCTCTTTTCCTCTACCTCCAACTCATGTCGCTTCTCTTTTTTCACTCTCCTACTTCACCGGGATTTCTTCGATGGAGTGCGCATTCTGTAGCAACTTAATGCGCTGACCTGTTTAGAATTTCCAATTCATCAGGGACAAAATCAGAAAACAACCCAAGTTTTCAATCTCAATTGGAAAGACGATCATCTAATAACAACAATAAAATACAGCATTAGTAAGGAATAAAGTGAACAGAATTGATATTATGCTTAATGGGATCAGGGTCGCTGCTTTAGCTTTGAATTAAACTGCTTACATGGCGTGGTTACATGAAACTTTTCGTGCCAACAATTTAAAATTCTCTTTTGCAAGACAATCCCTCTTTTTTCCTCCTAATTTTGCAAAGACAATCAATTGATGAGAGGTAGCATATTTCACAGAACCAATCTTCAGGGAGTGTTGTGTAATTTTCCAAGTAATACATGTTCTGATGACTTACATGAATCTGTTTCCAAACAACGGATTCGTGTAATTGCCACATTCTATCAAGTGGCGAAGCTGCTTCTTTAGTCGCGATTGTTCAGGGTTTTCAAAAGTACTTGGTACTTGGAAATTAGAGAAAGATTAACATGAACTTGTCTGAAAATAACAAATTATAGGGTTCACCACATAGCTGACAACATAACTGTTCCCTGAGAGAAATTCTTTATTTTGAAGTAACAGATCTGCTTCAAGAACTAATTTAGATGCTCGATATAATTATTACCAATGAAAAGGAGAGAGTATTCATACCAACTGTTGTGATTCCTGAATTCGTATACCAAAGTTGGTGCACTCATCAAAGTTTTTACAAAGTACTTGGGTGAATGAGTAGATCAACCAAATGAAATAAATGAAAGACCTAATAGTTTTAACTACTTATATTACCCCTTCTGAAAACTCATCTTATTTCCGACTAGATGATTCTCTAGAAGCTCCTGAGCTGAGGAGGAGTAAGAGACAGAGGACTTCACTTTCCTTTGGGAGCGAATATGTAGTATATGCTACATCTTGTAGATGACATGCCTAGAACCCTTTCAGAGGCATATGCATCTCCTGATGCAGAGTACTGGGAGGAAGCTGCCCGTAAATCAATAAAAGGCCATATACCTTTTCTCTCTAATTACAAAAAAAAAAAATCTATATTGAGATCAAAATTTTACGTGTATATAATTACCGACCATTTGCTGGCCGCTTGCATCATATGAGCGCAACAGAAGTGGTGAACAACAGGATTTCAGATTTAGACCTTGAATCAAGACCAGTTCAAGTTCAAAATAGTAGCTCGATCTCTCTATCTATTACTACATCAATCTCCCTTCAACTCAATGAGTCACCCGTGTGATCCAATAACAAGTCATCTTTTAAAACTGTCACATAGTCTTCAAAAAGGATCTCTTTTTCATCCATCTCATTTAACAAATTTACAACCTCTGCTTTATACCCAACAGAGATAGCACCCCTCAAGATAATTTGATAGGTATTCAATTGTGGCTCACATCCTTTATCCAACATCTCCTCAAAGAGGAGCATTGCTTCTTCCATCCTAGCCGCCTTGCACAACCTAGATAAAAGAGTGTTGTATGTGATTACATCGGCAGCAATCCCGTTGCCCTCCATTACTCGCAACACTTCCAAACCCTTATCCACCAACCCATCTTTGGTCAGGCGCGACATGATTACATTGTAAGTAATCACATTTAAATCAAGACCCTCCTCGATTAACATGCGCTCCAACATTTTCACAGCCGTTATTTTCTCTCCATTGCTCCACAAGCCTCCTATGATTCGATTGTAAGTGGCTTCATTTGGAGGAACACCCAAAGAACTCATGTTATCTAAAACGTCCATGGCTTCTTTTGTGTGCCCCATATTGCACAAGCATGAGAGGATGGTATTGTAAACTACCACATTTGGGTATTGTTCAATGGAGGTCATGAATTCAACTAGCTCAATGACCAAATCCATCCTTTTGCCTTCCAAATAAGCGGCGATCAAATCGCTGCAACATACCATGTCAACACCCAAACCGAATTTCCATATTGCAGCATCAATAATCTCCCTTGCTCTCCTGAGAAGTCCATTGGCAATCACCAACCTGACAATAGCTCTGAAGTGTCCTAGCTTGAGCTTCTGCAATCTCATAAGCATTTCGTCAATCACTGATTCTGCATCCTGTTTCTTTCCGAGAATCAAGAACAACTTAAGCAGAATAATATAAGATGTCGCATGTGGTCCCGACCCATCTGGCAAGTAGTTGATGAACTCTAGTGCCTCCTCAACCTACACATCCAGAAACAAAAATCAAATTATTTTTCAAACATTTTCTTTTTGCAAATACAAAACCACCAACATATGAAAAACTGGACTTAAGGATAAATATATATAACTTGCCTTTCGTGATTTGCACAAATTGTGAATAATCCTACTATACATGGCTTCCATCCTGACATTATCAGGTCGTAATCCATCAGCCGCCATTTGATCAAGGAGCGCCGGCACCTCTTCCACCCCACGTGTCACAATTGCACATTCAATTATATTACCGTGCGCAACCCAATTGGGCGGACACCTGTACTCGGTTCGAAAGTGTTCGACTGTTGCCAATGCAGCCTCCAACATCTTACTATTACACAATTCCTTCACAATCGAGTTATGAGGGCTGCTTTTGGGATGAAATCCATGAGCACGCATCCGGCCAAGGGCCTCAAAGGCCGCGACAACACGGCCCGCCTTGCAAAGGCAACCAATGAACAAATTATACACATGTTTATCTTGCCTACCTTCAGCCTCAAGCAATTCAACTAACCGAGCGGTCCTATCGGGGTCCGGTGCATCAGCGAGCCTTGTTAACAAAACATAGCAAAGGTAACTATCTAGTTCGTACCCCTTAGCACAAATGGATTCCACCACAGTGATGGATTTAGCGTAATTGCCAGATTCTATCAAAGTACGGAGTTGCTCGGTTAATCGCGATTCTTCACGGCTTCTGATGATACTTGATAGCGAAGGTGAAGTAGATTTATCCTCGCTTTTCTCAATCTCATAGCGGCTTTTATTGATGGAATGGAGAGAGGAAGCTTTCGCGATTGAAATGTGGTTGGAGATTAATGGACAGGAGGGATGAAGGTTCGGCACTGGAGAGGTCGGATTTCGGAGAAGGCGGAGAGAGGTGGCGGAGAAATGGGATAAGGTTGTGGCCATCTAAAAGCGGTCATCCCGGCTGCTTGTTTCACACATCCTGAGATAAGCATGGTTGGCCTCACCGAGGTATATACACATTCAGATCCTTAATTTTTTGGAAATTGCAAAAACACCCACAGTTTATCTGATTATCTAAGATGAGCCCTTCTGCCATAATTAGCAAAATGTAAATTCCTCCATTGGTTACTGACGTTCCGGTGCAGATATTAATGAAATAGTTTTTCTATTGAATTGAATCAAGGACCTTACATATTTCAATATTGGATCTTGGCATTCGTAGTTAGTGATTTATGAGGTATTATTGTTGATAGCAATATACAAGTGAAAAATAATTGCTGTGAAAGGAAAATAAAGTACATTCCCTTAGTTCCTTATTAAAGCTGGTTATCTATGTGATTTTTTATTTGCATTAATACCAACCTCAATCTGGACCTCTGTTGTGTAGGACCCGAAGCGCCCCTTTTTTCAAAGAATATAGGGTTTTCTTTGCCATCTTCTTTTTAGATCTGTGAAATACCTAGTATTGTTTTATTGAGTTTCTAAGAGTTTAGAAAGTTTAAGTATTCTTCCAAAACTTTTTTAAGGCCCCGCCATGTCCTTTATATATAAGGTGTCCTCATCCCTTAAAAAGCAGGGCCAATGCTGTCTATAGGACTGATCTCCAAGATTTTTCAAATTAAAAAAGAAAAAGAAAAGAGATCCACTAATCATTATCTAGGGAAAAGCGGCATGGGAGGGGAATGAACAAACTGTTAGTCTGATATGTGCAATTGTCCATCTCCAGAACCTCATAAACTATATATACCCTGCAAAATAAGAGATACTATGTAAAATGTGAGGTAAATTTTGAAGAAATTCTGTGTTTTCTCTGAGTTTCAAAAGAAATACACAAACAAATTTTCCCATATGTTTATGTGAGAAAAAGTGAGATATATTTTGAAGAAAATGTGGATCCATAGATGACATCTTTGATGCATTGATGGATGAATACATGTGATATTTCGTACTCATGTGGGACAGCAATACCAAAATAGCATCATGTTATTGAAAAGATATTTAAAATCTTGCTAATTGAAAAATCAATTTTTCAGCCGCAAGCAATGGAGAAAGGCGAGAAGGAAGGCTTTGAGATTGGTGTTGTTAAAACTAGCTTCAAGGCGAATACAAAATCTTTGGCTGAGAATGAAGGTGATGGTCTTGCTAAGGTAACACACGCACATTTAGTGACTGCCTTATTTACTGTTGTTATTTGATATAGTTTTGAATTTCATACCCTTAGAGGTTATAGAAGTTGTAATTACCCTTTGCAGTATCTGCAAAGTAGAGGAATTTTGGAATTTGCAGATTTGGGGTGTTTGTTGCAAAAAATCCAAATAATAGTAAGTAGAGCAGAGCAAATAAAACTATTATTTACAAGAACTAACGTGCACCATGAATCTTATTGACAAAGCCAAAGTCATGACTGAGAAGAATTGGGTAAAAAGAATATTTCTCCTATTCTTGAATACACAACCAACTGCTATACTGAAAGTCGAATCCTAATTGTTAGTTTTGTTTCATCGAAATAAAAAAATGCAAGTTAAACGTAGCATTGTAATTAAAGGCTTTTCGTCAGGATTAGAGACGTAAGACATTAGGTGAGACTCTTAGGATTTATAGCATAGTTATTATTATTATTATTACTATTATTTCTATCATTACTATTTTTTTTATTGGGTTTCATTTCTAGCCTTTCCCAACTTTTTGGGACTAAAGGCTTTGTTGTTGTTGTTGTTGCTTGTATAATTATTTTATCTTTATATAGATGATATACAGACCTGACACAGGAGAGATTCTAGGGGTACACATTTTAGGCTTGCATGCTGCAGACCTCATTCATGAAGCTTCTAATGCTATTGCTCTTGGCACCAAAGTGCAGGTACACCAAAAAATATTCTGGATTCTCATAAATTTTTGAAGATTTCTTTTTCAGCTTCAAGTTTTTGGTGTGCCATTCTAGACCATCTTCTTTGGGATTATTTTCTTTTTTTGTGATTTTTGGCCTGTACCAAAAAATATTCAAATAGTACCTCTGTCATGGCATAAGATAGTGGTATTGATCCAAAAAAGGTAAAGATGAAATGCAAGAAGAAGATGCCTCTTAGGATTCGACTAGAGAGACAGAGAATGGCTCTTCCCATTTAGGAAAAGGGATAAAAATATATTATAGTACAACCAAGCCATTTCCACATTTTTTGTATATGTGGTGCGGTTAGTACGAGTACGGGACTCAATGATTTTATTTTTTTGTTAACATTGCTTGCTGTTGGTTTTTTCTTTACTTTTTTTATAACAGGATATAAAGTTTGCGGTGCATGCTCACCCAACCTTGTCTGAAGTATTGGACGAGCTTTTTAAAGCTGCCAAGGTACTTCCAAGTTCCAAGTGACCTACTGAATTTTCATGGTCTTACATGTGTGCCTTTAAAGTGCTGCTTATCATCCCAACAAGTACCATACAGGCAGTCAGGCACTAATACCAATCGGAAGTCATGTACCAACCAGCTTGTTTATGTCCAGGCCGGATGCTGAATGGTACATACCAGTACCAGATTGAAATTGTTTGGCATAAGTTATGACAGTAATTTGCTGCCTTACCCATTGTATTAACTTATTTATCCATCTTTAAAGCGCCAATTATAATTTATTTCTGACAGGTTAACATTGGTGTATCTGTAAATGAACCAGTTGCAGTATGAATGTGACGAGCAGCCCAAGAATAATCATCCTTTGAGTGCAATAGTTACTTTATTCGGTGCAATGAGAAGTCTATTATTATTTCCCAAGTTCAGTACCAACCTCAGCTGGTCATAGTTATTTCTAGAGAGGGATTAAGAAAAAAAATGGCTTCGGTTTGTTGCGCCTATTTGTGAGGCTTCGTAATGCAATTTTGCTCCCTTTTTTGTTTCTTTTTACCCCCAACAATTGTAACTGACGCTTTGTTAATACTTTTATATTAGCTTGTCAGGTGTCCCAACTCCAAGTTTAGTTTATTTATGACATGTAATAAATTTCATGTTTCTGGAGTTTTGTGGATTGACAAGGTCAACAAGTTATCATCTTATAATCAACTTCTCTCTTTAATAATATTATCATGTTGATGTCTATGAATATTTCTCTTAATCTCAAGCCAATAAGAATTGCTAAAAACGGTACTAAGAAATTTACAAAACAATGAGTGCTTTCTGTGATTTTTTGTAATCCTGTACGGATTTAAAATACTAATCAACGAAGTCAATGATAATTGTTGTTTACCTTTGTGTTTGGTGTGAATAGTAGAAATCCTTGTACCTAAACCGACCACATTTTATTTGCTCGAATTTTGAAAACGATATTACAAACTAATATAAGAGATCACGGTGATTAACACCTGGCACAATGATCGGTTTAGTTAGTGTTAAGTGATAGCATTAACAAGTAATCAAAGCTGATCTTTAATGCACATGTGAAAGAAATTCGGTGGTTCCTTTGTAGCAGAGCTTCTTATAGTAACCTGTGCAATTCCTTAAGATCAGTTAATAACTTAATATTGCGCTGTATTTTTGTCAAGATCAGTTAACTATGATCAATTTCTGGGTACTTCATTCATTTGCAAGTTCTATAATAAATTTATAATTGGTAGATATTATACAAATCAACCTAATACTGGTACCGTTTATGTGAAAGTGCTTACCAAATTGCAGGTGACCCTCAAAACAGATATTTGAAAATTTAAATTATCCACCAGTTCATTAATTCTAGTAATTATATATTTCGATACTAAAATTGTGTGCACTATCTATCCATCCACAGAGGCTTTAAGAGCTATCTTTTATGAATCCAGATCAGGTTGCGCTATATCTATGCTTGCTAGACCATCACATCTATTCTGGAATGCATCAAGATTCGTATCACATAACTTTTATTCCCTTGCATCATATTGTGGACGGTCGATCCATCTAATGCACGACATCCGGACTGTTGGCTTCGTGTTGCGCTACACCGGATCCAGATCCATCTTTTATTCATAAGAACTTGTGTTAGTTTTGACATATATATATTCTTTTTCAAATAGCTCTTGTGTAAATTAAATTTTTGTGTTTTCGTAAAGAGGCGAGATCCATAAGCATCATCTATAGTACACTACGGTGCGCTTCAAAAGCTATCTAAACTTTCTTTTGTGATGATAATTCTCTTAAGAATTCTAAGCTAAGAAACTTACGTACGTATGATAAAAAATAAACTTGATTTTTTTCATAAAAGAAAATTTAACTTTACTAACCCTTGAAATACACCATTCTAACACAGATTTCTGAAAAATATGCCAAAACTACATTCTGATTTCTTAAGACATCATGTTGAATTAATCAATTAATTGGTACTTTTTGTAATAAAATGAAGTGGGTTTTGTCATTGATAAGTGATAACATATAGCTAGCACCACATGTGACCAGTGCAATGACGCCATATAAGAACAGCACCAAGAAATTAAGTTCATACCTACTAATCCATATCCTCTCCGCCTTAATCTATCATTAACAGAACATATTATATTAATCAATCAAATGGACCTATGATGGGTTTCCTGCTGGGAAACAAAAGATTAGAAGGATTTAATTAATCAACTCACACAAAGGCACCTCTTTGTGCCGCGTGGCATGTGATGGTATCCATTTGTCACCATCGTTGAGCTGGATTGTTGTGTGCTCAACCCAACCCAAGTCTTCGACAAAATATAAACAAGGCAAAAAAGGGAGAGGAATAATCCAGAGTGTTTTTTTAGGGGAAAAAAGAGAAGAAACAGAGAGGTGGCATGGGAAATGATGTTAAACCAGTTGGTACCGGTGCATACTAAATATTGGACGGTAGTGCTATTTCTATGATTTGTGAGTTTGCATAATTGCATGTCTATTAAGTACAAACAAACATATAAGAAGTAGAAAAAGAATAATTGTGTACTGATTAAAGATGTGGCATATAATTTAGTTTGTTTAATTGTTGTACTAGAGCCAATTTAATCAAGAAGGGAGATAAAATAATTATTCAATGGAAGCTTTTTTTATGGTGAAATAAAGATAGAGCGGAGACTATTCAAATTTAAATGATTTTAAGCTTTTTCAATCAAAATACGACTTAAAAGTTTTTTTCCGGTCAAATTTCGAACTCGTGACTTTCGACTTTTACAGAAAGGACGTTGATCTTAACAACTAGATTAAGAATCGGTTCTTGCAATATTCAATGAAAGTTAATGATACAAATTTATATGTTTTTAGCTGCTAAATATAACTGGGTTTTCATTCTTTTTTCTTTAAAAATCATGCAAAATTCAGTCTTCAAATACACATAATCTATCCTTTCTTTTTCAGTGAAAAATGATTCAATGCTTTGGTGGATGAAATCTAGGCAAAAAATTTGGAACGATCAAAATAATTATCTATCTTTTATATTACAATTTCAACTTCCACCTAATAAATATTTTAAAAAAATAGGTAATATAACCATCAATTTTAGTTCAGTTCTAAAAGTATGATAGTATATAAAAGCAAACATATCATACAGATGATTAAAAAAATAGAAATCAATTATCCAGCATTTAAAGTCACCTATATAAATACCCAGCAGTACTAGTCACTTCGAAATTAATAAGAGATGGTTCCAGTGTCTATAGACCAAGACCACATAACGATTTGCAACGGATAGAAAGAGATTCGAAGGTTTGGGAAGGAGAGAGCTGAGAGGATGTTTAAGGAATCATGTGGCTGCATGTGCTCTTTGTGTTAGGAGAACATGCCTCAAGTCTCAAGCAACCGTACTTCTTCATATGCATATGCCATATTGCTTCTTGCCACCTCTCTAGCTAATCTCTTTCTCTGACATTTATTTCATGTTGGTTCCACAACTAATTATACTTTATTTTATCAAAAAGAAGAATAATAATTGATCCATGCCACCTGGTTATCCAATCAATCCTATAAGAACCCCCCCTCAAAGACTTAACTACTAACTAATACTTCCTTTCCTCTCTCTCTGGTTCTAGCAACTAGCAAGCCACCAAGGCACCAATTAACTAGAATTTCTTGAAAGAGAGGAAACAAAATTAACCTCTAGCCTGCAATATGGTATCTATAACACCTTATGTTTGTCATAGGTCAAGGCTCAATCAGACTCGAAACGCCTTGCTTTTGATTCGAGCCGTGCAACAAAGTACGTCGTCATCCCTAAGAAGAAACAAGCAGATCATGGCAAGAAGCAATGTTGGTGTTATTTCAAGAAGAAGAACAAAACAAAAGATCCAAAGGAGAAAGATTCTAGAAGGATCTAGAAAGTCTGCCGTTCAAATTGTCAGGAAGCTTCGGACACTGAGGAGTCTTGTGCCGGGTGGCGACTCGACGGAGATCGATGATTTGTTTTGTGCAGCTGCTGATTACATCTTGACACTTCAAATGAAAGTGAGGGTTATGGAGTTTATGATTAACATGTGTACACCCCAAGATCCTGATAATTTACAGGAAATTTAAATTATATCTTGTGCTTGGAGAGATTGATTATTCATTGGTTAATTCTTTGTTTTTGTTTGTTTATTTATGATCATTAATTAGATTAATTTGCATGACCATGAAAAAATTGTAATTCATGGAGAGGCTACAACTTGCACCTTTTGAGGGGATGTTGTTTACAGCATTTGAGAGAGATTTCTGAACGTCAGGCTCATTCTTTATTCTATACATTTTTGTACTTTATTTGCACTATGAAAGTTTCAAGAATTAATCATTTATTCATAAAAAATATGACTTTTGTAGTTGGAGTCTTTATAGCTGTTCTTTGATATATATTATTTGCCAGGAGGAAAACATATACAAGCACATGTTTATCAATTAGTACAGAAAGCAATAAGCTTGCCTTGCATGCATGTGCACCAAATTTGGCCACAGCATGTATTTACTGGTGTAACTGCGAAGCTAAACAGGATATTAACGGCTACCTAACATGGCAACATGAAATAAACACAATTTCAATTTGACGTATCATGTTATAGCAAGTGGCTAAATATCTTCTTGACATAAACGCAGAGATGCACATGCATAAATGACTACATGCTTGGTATGCATAGTTGTGTGATCTAATTTTAGTTTGGCGTTTATGCAATTAAGATTATTTTTGAAGTAATCAATGTTGGAATTTAAACAGGTATACATTATAATATTTAGTTGAGGTATAAATTATAATATTTAGTTGGACTACGTTTTATAAATATATATGTACAATATTATCATGATTAATGTCTTTCACAAGTGATCATTTTTGCAACGATATTTATGTTAAAGATATATATGTATTTCAATCAGGTTCGACAGCAAAAACGTGTAAAATTAATTCAAGAAATTAACTATAATTATTAATGAACCGATTATGATTGATTCAATTCAATCTCATAATAATTTGGGGCTAAAGATACTGTAGACTTAGGAGAAGCAAGATTTTGAAGCCACTTGATGTTTCTAACATAAGAGACAATAATATTTCACATAAAAATTTTAATATATGTTTGCTAAAGTAACAAATTTACCAAGTGTTCTAAACATCCAGCAAATTTATCTTTCGTTCAGAATTGTCCCTTTATTTTTTTTTTGAAGGAGCAGAATTGTCTCTTTAGATGTATGGACCCATTAATTTGCCTGATATGTTTATGTGAATATATTTTTAGCTCCATTATTGCAATGATATGAACTAATAAGAGGTTAATAGTCACAAATTTAGAACATCTTACATTTTTTTCCAAGCCGATAGAAATTCCGCATTATTTTTCTTAAAAATCTAGTAGAGAACCCGACTTGTTTATAAGGTCAGCGTGTTGGGTCCGGGTTGAATTTATTCTGGTGCTCAAAATCCGAGTTCTATATTGGGCCTCAAACTGTAATTAGTAAGTCCTGAAATCTAGTTGGCCCAAATTTAGGCCCATTCAGCCTTACAGGCAAGTCTGCTACCGACATGTTATAACCTTTGGTGGGTCCCACAGGAGCGAATACCGCGTGACATGTGTCGGTTATCATTTCGTGACGTCAGCCCTAGCCGCACGCATTACGATATTCACTTGGAGGAGTCGTTTTACATCGAATGCTCCTGGAGCAGAATATTGTTATAATAATGTATGACTAAATCGTGGAGCCCAGACAAGTTATTTTTTTTTGAGGTGAAAGACAAGTTGTTATTCGACGAGTATGAGCCGGATGTAGCGGCTGGCATCTTACGTAAGCCCTTGCAACGACTAATTGACCTTAGATATTTTCTTCAGAAATTTCTCCTGCTCTTGGTGCATGATTTTATGAAAACCTTTCCTCACTTAAACCGGGGGCGCCAATGCGCCATCAGAATTCGCTTTTGCACCGATCTTTAGAATTGCTTTCGTTGAAAGCTATCAAAATAGTGGGGTCCGCTTTTCAGTGGGAGTAAAATTTGTACACCGCAGAATTCTCATCACAGCTTTTTAAGTATCCTTCCGATGTGCGCCAAGTCATCGATCCGTGAGACTGTTCTTGATTGAACGGATGAGATTAGATGAACCTTCTAGCTAGAACCCTAGAGCGAGTTCTGGTGTCTCCCCAGTGCATCTTAAACCCCACCAAGATAGTCGCAAGGCATCTGAAAATATTCGATAAAAAAATAATATTCTATCCGCCTATATTTATCCTCAAAGGCGAGAAGCAAAATCGATCGGATTCGAAAGAAATTAGGGTTTTTAAACATGAAGGGAGCAATTGAGGTAGACAAAAATGAGAGAGAGGTAGAGATAGAGAAAAAGAAAGCCTCTTTGAAAGAGGAGAAGAAAGTCGAACTTCTCGATGAAGTAGAGGTTGAAGACGTAAATGAAGGTGAAGAGGAGGATGACGACGAGGAAGGTGGTGAGGAGGTAGAGGATGGGGAAGAGGAAGAAGCTGGAGAAGAAGAGGGGAGCGAAGAGGAAGAGGGAGATGAGGTATGAATTTTTAAATTTTTTCCTTTCTTATAATTTGCAAATCTGCCAATATTCGCTAAGAGAGAGAGAGAGAGTTTTAAATCCATTATTATGTGTGAGGGTATTTTCCTTTCTGTGAATCTACTATAGGAAATTGTCAAGTCACAATGTTTATTGAAGAATTTGAATTGTTTATTTTGTGAAATTTCTTTTTTTTTGCTATACTTAAACATTAACCCTGTGTCGAATGGATTAATTATCTCAAAGTTCTTTTCTTTCAAAGTTGTTTTGGAAGTGATGCAGAAATTAGTTCATTATAGTTTCTGATGAGAGGATTGTATCCTTTCATATGCTGGATTTTGCACGTCAGCCTGATCCAAAACCAGTCTTTTTCCTTTCCTTTTCTTTTGTTTTCTTATATTTTTCACTCAATTAAATTTAGTGTAGACTAACTGTAGATGTATTGGAAAATGATGCAAAATTACCCAGAGGTTGTTTCTGATCCTCGTATGCTGGAAATCTGCACGCCAGTCTGCATCAATACGGCAATACCCTTTTTCCTTAAAAATTGTATTATTTTTTGTTCAACCACTGTTAGATATCAAAATATTTTTTGTTTTAATAAAGGAGATTTATCTACCAGGAGACTGCGAATTTACATTAACTGTGAGCAAGTATGGTTGGGAAATGATGCAAACAATCAGAGGCTGTTTCTGAGTTTATATCTGCTGAACAAACTGTTCAAATTATAATCTGATCTTGCCATCATGCTTGCTCTACTACAATCAATTTGGATTTTACAAGGTTCTTGATATGAATTTGGTTTTAGGTTCTGGAGATATTGACCTTTGAAATATTTGTACTCAACTGCTACCTTCCAAAAGATATTTTTGTCAAGTTTCCTAGAAGGCAATTAACTTTAATGTTGCTTCCTACTTGATAGGACGAGCCTGGGACTGAGTACCTTGTGAAACCTGTGGGTTCTGCAGAGGAAGAGGAGAACTCCAGTGATTTTGAACCGGAGGCAGATGATGAGGATCAGGTTGAAGAGATAGATGAAGAAGATGATGATGAAGGGGAACCTGCTTCTTCAAAGAGAAAGAGAACAGGTGATGAAGGTAGTGATAGGGATGATGATGGTGATGGTGATGGTGATGGTGATGAGAGACCATCAAAGAGGTAGTTGTTCATGTTAGGTTTGCTTACTGTATGACAATCATCTAACTAGGTAAAAAAAACTGTATGATCTCGCAGTTGTAATAAGTTTCCTTTGGGGTTTTTTCTGTGTGAAATGATATTTTGTGAGGTCATCAGTTTGTTGAAGGTAGCTTTGTGTTAGGCCTGTTTAGTTTTATTGACAATTTTAACATGGCTATTTATTTTTACAAGCGATGAAAATCTCATATAGTTTATCAATTGTTAGCTGTTTTATTCTGCAGTGTTTTTGTTTCTTTGGAGGCGTCGAATGTAAAAAAAAGAACATATTTGATTCCCAAATTGGTAGCTGAAAATATGGAGCTTCCAAAACTGAACTTTGTCATTAAGAGACGAAAATGGAAGTTAGGAAAAATAGTAGATTTTGGCATGTTACACTGGATACTTGAGCAGATAAGAAAGGATTGCATTGAAAAATGACGATATATATATTGAGCATGGCTAAAATAATATGCAATGTATAGTACATCTTATTTCGTACTATTCAGTTATTTATATTTAATTTGATCATTAAATTGATATTTAAGTTGCTTAATAAATTCTTCATATCAAAATCTTGTAGGAAATAAAATTTTGTAATTTTTAGAGCTTTCTTGTTATTTTTTAAATATATATTTTTAAAAACAGTTAAGAAATGACATTTTTGTAGTATTAAATCTGAACTATTTTTAAAAATATATAAAAAATAGCAAGAAAGATTTAAAAATCACGAAATTTTATTTTTTACAATATTTTCATATGAAGAATTTATTGAGCAACTTAAATCTCAATTTATTGACCTATATATATTTGCATAGTACGAAATGAAATGTATTATGCATATTATTTTAGCCATGCTCTATATATATTATAGATGATAAGGTCGAGGATGAATTGATTGAAGAAAAATTTGTTCAATATTATTGTTTGTGATGTGGCATGAGTATATTTAACGGAGATGTTAGATAGAAGTGTATTTAGTCATTTATTTTTTTTTATCAGAATTAACAAATTAAAATTTAGTAGTATAGTTGTAAAATTTTATTCTAGAATTAGCGAACATAAGAGACTAGTTTGAACTTATCATTTTTAGAATAATTCATTACTATTATTATGATAATAATAATGTATTATTATTACTATTTTATTATTATTTTATTATTTATTGCATTATTATTATTTATATTGCTTTTCATTTAGATGGAACTTTATTTTTAATTTATCTTATTTTATTTGGCACAGATTTGTTGTTGTTGTAATGTTGTTTGAGTTATGCAAATTATTTTTAATTTAGATATAAGAAAATATACATTTGTAGTTTTTTAATTGTGAAAACGATAGTTATAAAAGTAATTAAGTAGTACATTTTTTTTAATCGAATGATCAGAACGATCGATTTTTTATCTATATATAACAAAATATTTTTACCATTTAATTATAACTGTTTTTTATTTCAATCTGCATTAGTTGCAAGATGTATTTATTTTTATTTTCGTATTATCAATCTTTGTAGGCTTAAATTAATTTTTTTTTATCAAAATTCATTTTTTTTGCTACTCATAGTACTATTGTAAATAATTTTCGTAGACAATTTCTCCTTCACGTAAATTTCTATATTGTGATGATCACACCCTTATCTAAAAAAAGAACATGCACGTGTTTTTATATTCACCGGCAAGGAAAGCATCACAACATAGGTGGTGATTAAATTGAGGATGTTGTCTTTCACTGTTATTTATAGTGTTGAAATGGCTAATAAATTAGTTTAAAGCAGGCTAATTTTCTTATTAGCTCTGCATTTTTTTTTCCTCCAAGCACATTATTTATGTGTTGAAACTAGACTTGATATTGTGAATGTTTTTTTTTTTGTTAATAGAAGCATAGAGCCTAGTCTTTTTTTGGTTAATAGAATCGTGGAACCTAGTCTTGAGGCTGCTATTTTTCCACACACAAAAAAATATTCGACCGCAAGGAGAGATTTTGAGTAGTTTCTTAAGAAATTGTTAGTAGTTGAATTTGAATTATTACAATTCTAAAGTAAAAAGGATTAATTTACACTTACAAAAAAAAATTAAAGTTATAAGAACATCTCTATTTCTGTAACTCAATTCTTAGAGTTTATAAATAATTGTCACGTCACTTTTAGAAATTTAATCTTTCTTTAATTTCTAAAATTTTCATATCTTAAACTAAAAAATTAGAGTTTATTAATTACAACATCAGCAAATACTACTAGTGTTGAGGGAGACTGGTCAATTTTAGCCAATGATTAAGCTACGTCAGAGTTTATAAACTATAAATATAATTGCTAAATAAGAAACTCATCTACATCTATGAAGCAGAAACTCATTTAAAAACTTTCACATCAGATTAGAAAACTTCAAAACTTTCACATAAGAAACTCATCTACGCCAAAGTATTTTTTTGTTGGCATCCGATAATTTAAAGCTACTTTTGATTGTGTTGTTGGTCTCACCATTAACGCCAATAGAGTGATAACCACCCTTGTTTTCCCAACAAATACTGTCACGAGTGGTAGGTGTAATAATATATCACCTACCTTGATTTCAGAAAAGAGCCCATTTGTCACTTTTCCGTCAAAACTCGGCAATTCAAGCCTGAATTTGTGATTTTGAGCAATTGAGCTTCAAATAGTCCTTTATTATCCAGTATATATTAAGTGTTGTGATTATGTTATTATCGTATTGCCACTCATAATGCAAGATTGAATGAGGAAGTATAGTATACTGTATACAATACAACTAATAAGAGAGACGTTGTAACACTTGTTAAATAATATACAAAAGAGGCAACACAATCTGAGAAAAGTCAGTTTTAAACTCTCTAAATAATCTATTTGGCTTTGGTTTTAATACACTTCATCTAATTAGCTATGTGCTTTGTTCTGGTAGTTCTCTCTAACACAAGTCTACTACCATGTCCCCCCTCGTGTTCTCCGTCTCTCTTCTCTCTTGCTCTTTTCCTCTACCTCCAACTCATGTCGCTTCTCTTTTTTCACTCTCCTACTTCACCGAGATTTCTTCGTTGGAGTGCGCATTCTGTAGCAACTTAATGCGCTGACCTGTTTAGAATTTCCAATTCATCAGGGACAAAATCA
>CAXKVX010004015.1:20000-23728 GCA_964058865.1 Eleocharis quinqueflora
GCCATCCAACCATGCTTTACATCGTTTGCGGCATGCCAACACCGCTGCATGCGTGCCCCAACACCGCTGCATGCATGCCCCCACCGCTGCATGCGTGCCCCAACACCGCTGCATGCGTGCCCCAACACCGCTGCATGCGTGCGCCAACAACGCTGCATGCGTGCCCCAACACCGCTGCATGCGTGCCCCAACACCGCTGCATGCGTGCCCCAACACCCCTGCATGCGTGCCCCAACACCCGCCCCCCTCCGAAATTTAGCCCCCCCCAATAGGAAATATAAATTTTTACCCTATAGCCACCTGCAGGGTTACCACCCCCATGAAATCCCCAAGCTCCAAAACATCCATGAAAACACGTTTTTCATCGTTTCATGGATGATTTTCGGCCACTCATCAATGATTTACATCCACTCATCCATGATTTTCATCCGTTCATCCATGTAAACATGATTTTCATCCATGCAGCGATGTTTTCATCCATGCAGCAATGTTTTTCATCCATTCACCGATGTAAAGCATCCATGCATCAATGTTTTTCATCCATTCACCCATGTAAGGCAGGCAGCCATCCATGATTTTCATGCATTCGGCCATGAAACCATGTTTTTCATCCATGCAGCCATGTTTTTCATCCATGCACCCATGTAAGGCAGCCATTCAGCCAGGCAACCATGTTTTTCACCCATTCATCCATGTTTTGCACCCATTCCTCCATGTAAAGCAGCCATCCAACCATGCTTTACATCGTTTGCGGCATGCCAACACCGCTGCATGCGTGCCCCAACACCGCTGCATGCATGCCCCCACCGCTGCATGCGTGCCCCAACACCGCTGCATGCGTGCCCCAACACCGCTGCATGCGTGCCCCAACAACGCTGCATGCGTGCCCCAACACCGCTGCATGCGTGCCCCAACACTGCTGCATGCGTGCCCCAACACCCCTGCATGCGTGCCCCAACACCCGCCCCCCTCCGAAATTTAGCCCCCCCCAATAGGAAATATAAATTTTTACCCTATAGCCACCTGCAGGGTTACCACCCCCATGAAATCCCCAAGCTCCAAAACATCCATGAAAACACGTTTTTCATCGTTTCATGGATGATTTTCGGCCACTCATCAATGATTTACATCCACTCATCCATGATTTTCATCCGTTCATCCATGTAAACATGATTTTCATCCATGCAGCGATGTTTTCATCCATGCAGCAATGTTTTTCATCCATTCACCGATGTAAAGCATCCATGCATCAATGTTTTTCATCCATTCACCCATGTAAGGCAGGCAGCCATCCATGATTTTCATGCATTCGGCCATGAAACCATGTTTTTCATCCATGCAGCCATGTTTTTCATCCATGCACCCATGTAAGGCAGCCATTCAGCCAGGCAACCATGTTTTTCACCCATTCATCCATGTTTTGCACCCATTCCTCCATGTAAAGCAGCCATCCAACCATGCTTTACATCGTTTGCGGCATGCCAACACCGCTGCATGCGTGCCCCAACACCGTTGCATGCATGCCCCCACCGCTGCATGCGTGCCCCAACACCGCTGCATGCGTGCGCCAACAACGCTGCATGCGTGCCCCAACACCGCTGCATGCGTGCCCCAACACCGCTGCATGCGTGCCCCAACACCCCTGCATGCGTGCCCCAACACCCCTGCATGCGTGCCCCAACACCCCTGCATGCGTGCCCCAACACCCGCCCCCCTCCGAAATTTAGCCCCCCCCAATAGGAAATATAAATTTTTACCCTTTAGCCACCTGCAGGGTTACCACCCCCATGAAATCCCCAAGCTCCAAAACATCCATGAAAACACGTTTTTCATCGTTTCATGGATGATTTTCGGCCACTCATCAATGATTTACATCCACTCATCCATGATTTTCATCCGTTCATCCATGTAAACATGATTTTCATCCATGCAGCGATGTTTTTCATCCATGCAGCGATGTTTTCATCCATTCACCGATGTTTTTCATCCATGCAGCGATGTTTTTCATCCATGCAGCGATGTTTTCATCCATTCACCGATGTTTTTCATCCATGCAGCGATGTTTTTCACCCATTCATCCATGTAAAGCAGCCATCCAACCATGCTTTACATCATTTGAGGCATGCCAACACCGCTGCATGCATGCCCCAACACCGCTGCCATACATCCATGTTTTTCATCCATTCATCCATGTTTTTCACCCATTCATCCATGTAAAGCAGCCATCCAACAATGCTTTACATCATTTGAGGCATGCCAACACCGCTGCATGCATGCCCCAACACCGCTGCCATACATCCATGTTTTTCATCCATTCATCCATGTTTTTCACCCATTCATCCATGTAAAGCAGCCATCCAACCATGCTTTACATCATTTGAGGCATGCCAACACCGCTGCATGCATGCCCCAACACCGCTGCCATACATCCATGTTTTTCATCCATTCATCCATGTTTTTCACCCATTCATCCATGTAAAGCAGCCATCCAACAATGCTTTACATCATTTGAGGCATGCCAACACCGCTGCATGCATGCCCCAACACCGCTGCCATACATCCATGTTTTT
This sequence comes from Eleocharis quinqueflora, assembly GCA_964058865.1. Taxonomy (NCBI): domain Eukaryota; kingdom Viridiplantae; phylum Streptophyta; class Magnoliopsida; order Poales; family Cyperaceae; genus Eleocharis; species Eleocharis quinqueflora. The sequence continues at coordinate 22,571 of CAXKVX010004015.1, forward strand.
CATCCATTCATCCATGTTTTTCACCCATTCATCCATGTAAAGCAGCCATCCAACCATGCTTTACATCATTTGAGGCATGCCAACACCGCTGCATGCATGCCCCAACACCGCTGCCATACATCCATGTTTTTCATCCATTCATCCATGTTTTTCACTCATTCATCCTTGTAAAGCAGCCATCCAACAATGCTTTACATCATTTGAGGCATGCCAACACCGCTGCATGCATTTGCAACAATTGAGAGTTGTGATTGGCTTTGGATTATAAAATGATACTTCTATATTGTATTCAATCCAAGAGAGAGAAATGACTCCCATGTGCATGTGAATGGAAAAATTATTACTACCCATCTCCAAATTGCACACAAATAGGAAAATTAATTCTTAACCATCTCCCATATTTTCCATCTTAAATTCACATCAATATTTTCATCCATTCATCGATGTTTTTCATCTATTCACCGATGTAAAGCTGGCATTCATCCATGTTTTTCATCCAACATCCATGTTTTCCTCCATCCATGTTTTTCATCCGGTCATCATTGTAAAGCAGCCATACATCCATGTTTTAGTGTCCATGTGCAGGTGGATGTGCAGCAGCCACGCAATGATGCTTAGTTCATGTTGGAACGTGACGCCTAACGCATTGCGTATGGAACTTGGTAGCCACGGAAGCATGATGAACCTATGCATGAATTTTGGTAGCCCCCGGCCTCGTGCATATGGAACTTGACCCTCATCCGTGCTCGAGGCTTCTGTGTGCTTTTGTTAAATGGGACTCGATAAAAGAATTAGTTATTATATTAGATTGATGCGTCCGTATATGCGATGCGATGCGTGGGGGAGGGACGAATCCGTGCGGCGTAGGGCTGGATCTCAGTGGATCGTGGCAGCAAGGCCACTCTGCCACTTACAATGCCCCGCCGCGTATTTAAGTCGTCTGCAAAGGATTCTGCCCGCCGCCCTTGTGAAATTGGCGTTCACGGCGGCCGCCCGCGGCTCGTACGCCGCGGGGACCTGGCCGATGGCACGGGCCCGTCGGGGCGATGCCCCTACTGCGGGTCGGGAGGGACGGCGGGCGCTGGCGCCGGTTGCTAGCTTGGATTCTGACTTAGAGGCGTTCAGTCATAATCCGGCACACGGTAGCTTCGCGCCACT
>CAXKVX010004016.1:0-26791 GCA_964058865.1 Eleocharis quinqueflora
CTGTTGCTCAAGTGAGATGGGGCTAGAAATATTTACACAAGAAGGCAAAACCATAAATAAGCCACATAATGTATTTGAACATGTAGATTTTTTAACGGAATGACTTTGACACTCTTGATATAGGGAAATTATAAAATTAAGTTTGATCCCAATTTGTTGAAAATTCATTCATTAACAAGTAACCTAGTTGTACTATCCTTTTGAAATATGTAAAATATTTTCAGTAGTTCTAAACTTATGAAAAGGTTGAGGTTCTGAGCAGACAAAATTTAATTTATTATTTTCTTTTTGAATAGGGACACCTTATTTCTTGTTCAAAAATGGGATATTCAGTTGGCCACAATTTCGGATTGTGGTTTTCAACTTTTCACTGTGTTTTGCATAAGTTAAAAAAAATTCAAGAACCAATGATTTCGATTTATGGGTTATGGAAAAAATAATTGATGGTGAGAACATTTAGTGATTGTTTTAGTTCAATATTGTCTAGTGTTATGCCTACTTGTCACTCGAAGTAGGCCAGTTGGGTAACTATCAAACTACCTGTTGCAAACTTGCAATTGATAAAATTTCCTTGATTTCTAAGTTATCCACCAGTCACATGGGGATAGATATGTGCCTGTTGCAATTGATAATCGCCATCTGTTGTTTTTAATTTGTATAACAATTCAGCCGACCTCATCTAGTTACTTGAGTTAGAATGATTATGGTGCTTTAACAAGCATAGCCCACTGGCCCAATTGTGTAGTTTCTGACATTTCCCATTTCGAATGGCCTAAGATTTAAAATTTTATTAGACAGTGTAGAACTAGTGGTGGAGCTGGATTGTTTTGGAATGGAGGTCAAGCAATTTGTGATACTCTGTCAACTACAATTTTTTTTCTTCGGTCGGTATATTATGGGGATCAATAATAAATATTTTTATTTTTTTATAAATGAATGGGGGTCAGTTGGGAGATTATTAGCAATTTTGTGAGAAACTATAAAGAAAATGTGCTTATTAACTTTGATATTGAGTTCTCTTAAATTGGGTTCAGTTGACCCCATGTATCCACTCAACCCTGTTTATTATGATACAGGGTAAAGGGTATACTGTGGAGATTCATTATGTGGAGGAGCCTGTATCGGACTACTTACAAGCTTCTGTTGAAACTGTGCTTTCCGTTCATGATAATGTAAACTACCGCACTCATCTTCATAATTAATAACATTCTCCTTTTAAAAAAAATATATGTATGGTGGCTTATTTAGTGTGCATATTTGAGAATTTTGTTGTCAAAATCATACCTGTCTTTTTTTCTTGATTGCAAAAAGTGTGCTCTTACCCCTAGAAAAAGAAATGAAAATCTCACAGCACTTTACCATGCAAAGAAAAACAAACAGGGTACAAGTAGGTAAGAATGAGAAGGAATTAATATTAGATGATATTGACACAACTAGGAGGGACCTGGCGACGTGCTAGTATTTCTGACCGGGCAAGATGATATCGAGGCTGCGGCGAAGATGCTCGCTGATGAATATAACTCCCGTGGTCGTTCATCTGGTATTTACTTGCCATATCTACTTTCAATTAACAAGTGTCTGATCAATGCAAATGACTACCAATTTTGTATTCTGAACAGATTTACCTGACACTTCTCTTTCTGCTACTAACACTTACAACATATTTTAAGATGTTTCAATCAAAACTCAATTGTTAGGACTGCATGACTGAAAAGGGTATTGTTTGGTCGATGTATCCCGGTGAATAACTTTTTGTGGGGAAAGTTGGGACTAAAATATAGCCTTGTGGATTTGAATGTTTGGCTCCAATCATATGAAATTAGGAAAAAAAAAACCATGATAATTGATTCTGCAAAATGAGAAGGCCAGCAATCTGATGAATTCTGTGTATAGCTTTGATGGTTGGGAGCTATTTGCATTTAATCCTTATAACTTGATTGTTGGATGCAAGATGAGAAATGTTAAGTCCCTTGCAGTTATTTTGCATGTTTTTGTCTATCACATTTTACTTAAGCTTTCAAGTTTTGATGTTTTGGTTTCCATTGGAAACTGTCAGTCAGTTCTTTGGTATTGTCGAAATTTAACTTCTTTTAGACTGGTAGTCTGTATCTTTCTGGCCTTTGGGTAAACAATAATCTTTATTTACAGATTTGTTGGTCTTGCCTTTGTACTCTGGCCTTCCACGCAGTGATCAAGTAAGAAAACTACCTAGAATTGTTAAAGGATGATGTATTTATATTTATTTATTTTTGTGTTGAAGATGCATGCTTAATATTAGTACCTTATTGTTTCAGGATCTTATATTTTCTCCAACTCCTAGGGGAAAGAGGAAAGTTGTCATATCAACTAACATTGCTGAGACGTCCTTGACTTTGGAGGTAACTACGTTCTTACTTGTTCTCTGTTTAAATTTAGTTTGCAGAAAAACATAAGATAAATTAATCAATTGAATTCCCAAATGAAATTCTACTTGTAGGGTGTGGTGTATGTTGTTGATAGTGGTTTCTCAAAGCAGAAATTCTACAATCCGGTAATTTCAATTATTTCTAAGCATGGTGCTTTAAAAAGTTATCATGATAAATATATACATTTAGATAATTTTTGTTACTTACCTTATTCTGTTCCTACCTAATAGATATCTGATATAGAGAGCTTGGTAACAGCACCCATATCTAAGGCTTCTGCTAGGCAAAGAGCTGGTCGAGCAGGCAGACTTCGACCTGGCAAGTGTTTCAGGTAGCAAATCTATACATATAAGAGTTCATTTTGTTTGTGCTGGTTCTGATTTTGGCAGGTAGATAAATGAAATATGTTCAACAAAATTGATTAACTGGAGTTAGTAGTAGATCTGTAACTTTATCATTAAAACAGGAAACTTAGTTTTACTAATCTTGTGTTGTTTAATGATTAGCCCTTAACTTTTCCTCTATTTTTCTTTATTTTATTACTCCTGCAATGACAATTTCACAATTACATCTAAAATAGGCTCTATACCGAGGAGTATTATCTAAAGGATATGCCTTCAGAGGGTATTCCAGAAATGCAAAGGTCAAACCTTGTCTCCTGTATTATTCAGGTAAATTCCTTTATGCTTTTTTTTATTCCTTTATATTTAGAATATATTTTCTTATGGTTGTCATGATTTACTAGAAATCTTTGCTGTCTAAAATGAATAATTTTTCTGTAATGAATCAACAGAAATTGAGTCCCGTTTTCCATGTACTGTGTAAGTTACAGTTGATAAAAAGTTTATTATTTTAAATTGAAGATGCAAACGATATAGTGTCAATTAGCAGTGGAGTTACTAAAGGTTTATAGTGTCAACTTCTTAGCAACAGACTGACTGAATTTTCTATGAAGGGGGCTTCATTACTGATCATTCGAAATTCGTTTACATCTTATGTGTTACTTATCAGTCAAGAGGTTTTATTCTGATCTAAACTCCACAGACTTCATTAATAAAACAAAAGAACAGAAAGGAAAAATAATAAGAATGAGCTTTCAAAGTCCCTACTACATATTGGCTGACTTTATTTAATATTATGATTGAATTGGTATCAGATGAAGGCACTAGGAATAGACAATATACTGGGATTTGATTGGCTGTCATCTCCTTCATCTGAGGCAATGGTGCGCGCATTGGAGGTTTTGTACTCCCTTGGGATACTTGACGAAGATGCAAAGCTCACCTCACCACTAGGTTTTCAAGTTGCTGAGTTACCCCTGGTACTTCCTCCTTACTCTCCAATTGTTCAGATTGAATTAATGAAACTGGGACTGTGATTGTACTACAGGGCCTATACTGGTTTCAATACTTTTTGACCAGACTGCTGCACCCATATTGTTTCATGTTTGTTTCTTCCCTTTCTTGTTTCTGTGTAAAACAGTCAAAATTGTTTTTAAAACAAACTATAACTGAAGCTTATTTTTGATATAAATCTATTACAACAACAAAGCCTTTTGTCCCAAACAAGTTGGGGTAGGCTAGAATGAAGCCAATATTGGATTTCATTTCCACAAGGTTGGCTGAATTTTTACATTGGCTCGCCAAGCATATCACAACCCTCCTTTCCGGGATTGGGACCGGCTATGTAAAACATAGACAGAGTTTTTGATATAAATCTATTTCGAAAGTCAAATTGATATGTAACTGATGTCTGAGGGATTAATTTGGTTGCATTGAGGCCTTGTATGCGGAAGTTGTAACCAGAAAAATTGAAATCTTGTTTGATACATTTACAAGAGTCTACTGTCACCCTAGCACAGTTGACTTGGAATATTTCGGCTTATATTCAGTATCACGTAATTCAGGATCTAAAAGTTATTTTCAACCTTTTTTATTTTTTATATCAAGCCACATTTTATGTGGGTTGAGGAACTGAGTTAATGAAGGCATAATCCGGCAATTGTTTATGAAGAGGGGTTTCCTTGAATTAGCCTCGCTAATTTGTGAACGGTTTTGGTAAAGGTGAACTGTCCATTTTTGTAGGATCCCATGGTATCAAAAATGCTTCTAACTTCATGTGAATGGGATTGCTCAGAAGAGATTGTGACCATAGCAGCTGTGCTTTCTGTTCAGGTATATTTTCCCTCTTTCCTTCATTTGTTAAATATTAATAAGAAGTTAAGTTGCAGTGTATCTTTACAAAACTTAAAAAGTATCGTGTTTGTACGTACAAAACTTTGTATTCTTCACAGCATTCCCAAACCGCCCCTCTTTTCTATTCTTAATTACACAGTTTTGGAAAGCCTCTTCACGGGCGTTGGAAGTCAGAAGACTTTATTAGCACGGCTATTTAGGAAAAGAACTCTTCTTTTTCCAGCAAAGTAATTTTAGTAACAATAATAATGGGAATATAGAACAAAACTTTGGAAATTAATTTAGGTGCACACTAATTTCATCCTTACAAACATTTAGATTCTCTTTCTTTTTGTAATTTGATACCAGGATAGATTTTATTTTTTATGGTTTATTGGGTTCTCATGTGCCTTATTTTTAACATGATAAATTGAAGTTCATATTCCATGTGAGAATCTTCCTATGTCACTCTTTTTATTTGTCTTTGGTTCTTGTTTCCTAGTCCATCTGGGTGTCAATGAGGGGAGTGCAGAAGGAATTTGATGAAGTTAAGCTTCGTTTTTCTGTTGCTGAGGTTTGTAATTTGTTCTATTTAATATTTGCCCTTTTATTTCCAGAAAATCTTATGCTGCTTTTGCAGAAAAAAATGCTCACCTGTACTAACATCTAAAAATGTACCAGTAATCCTGCAATTTGTAAATTAAGAACATTAAACCTTAATGATACTCCAGTTGTGCATTTCATCCTCAACAGTGCTATTGAGTCTGGTAGGACCAAAGGATTCTTTAATTAAAATCTGACATAAATTCCTTTGTCACTTGGTAATAATATTTTGTCTCCGTGCAGGGTGATCATGTGACATACCTAAATGTGTACAAAGGATTCCTCCAATCAGGCAAATCTTCACAATGGTGCTACCGTAACTTTATAAACTATCAAGCCATGGTGCGCATGTACTTCCATAAAATAAGTTTAGAGTATTGCATATGTTCTCATTTTCTTAATGCATGTTTTCTGAAAAAAGGACTATTATTCTGTTTTACATATTTTTTTGTATCATTATTCCTTAACATATTCTTTATAATTGTCTTTTTAACTTCTTAAATTTACCAACTCTGTTCTTACATTTAGAACTGTTTACCATTTTAGCTGTTTGATCAGAATTTATTTAAATTGAACTCCTAAAACTGCTAATAAATACTATATATTATTATTTGGAAATAGAAAAAAGATATCCAAAGCAGGGGCGGATCCAGAGGTTTTTTAAGCCCGGGCACAATTGAGCCCGGGCACTGAGGTTGAGATCAAGCCCGGACACAAACCCGCTAAAATCCACTAATATCATTAAAAACTCATTTTTTCACTACCAAAATAACTAAAAATATACTAAAATTCGCGTTTTTTTTTTAAATCAAGCTCGGGCACTTGCCCGGGCTTGCCCAAGCATAGGTCCGCCACTGATCCAAAGCATACCATATTCTCCATACTTATTTCTAATGGAGTACTAGGGCAATACAAGTAACAAACTATGGAAACTTCAATTACTGGGACATTCTTGGCTTAATAAAACATTGGGAATTACATCAAATTTCAAGGGCCTTTTTTATTAGTTAATTCCCCTTTTAGCATATGATAATGATTTTGGTATATTTATTTCACAGAAGAAGGTCATTGAAATAAGAGAGCAGCTTGTTAGGTTGTTGAAACGACTTGGCCTGACTCTAAAGTCATGTGAAGGAGATTTGAAAGTAATTAATACCTTATCTTTTATGTTGTTGTTTTTTTTCGGATTTTTTAGTGGATCTTTGGTGTCTGGTTCAGATTCTGGCTAAAAGACATAAAGGGACACTTATTGAGAAATGGTTGATGGTTAATGAGAAATTTGCTATCCATTTTGGTGCTGCAACATAATTTGTCAAATTCTTTTTTCAGAGACTGAGAAAGGCAATAATTTCTGGATTCTTTGCTCATGCATGCCAATTAGAGGTGAGAAACTTTTCTGGCCTTTTTTTTTCAGATATTCACTTATTTATCTGCAATACTGAATTAGTTACTACAATTTGATGTATTTATAGGAGTATAGCCCCAATGGGTTGTACAAGACACTAAGGAGCTCCCAGGAAGTCTTCATCCATCCTTCTTCTGTTCTCTTCAGGTATTGTACTGTGTACCATCTTTCCTGGTGACATGGGCCACATGGCTGCTACATGCCTGCTTGGCATTTTTTATTATAAATAGATAAGAATTTTAGGATCTGACGTAACCCACTATGAGTGGAGAGAAACCTAATCTGCATCCAATCTGACATTTGAACCCCTTGTTATGACCTGAGGTTTTGAATACACATTTCTTTTTGGGTAGCTGGAACTTGGATCTCTTATTTTAGTGAAGGTTTTATATTGAGCACCAAACTGGTTGGTTTGGACAAACTCACTGATGTGAACCTGACATCCTGACCACACAGAATAGCAGGCAAGAAATCTGACTCTACACCAGCTTTACTAACTTTCCAGAGTTTTGTTGAATAGTATGCTGTAGTCAACACTCATCTTTAAGTTTAGCATTTCCACCTTTTCTCTATACTCTATTGGCAGTGCAATATCATGACAGTTTCTGTATTACCATGCAGAGTAAACCCCAAGTGGGTTGTTTACCATTCTCTGGTTTTGACCGACAAGCAATACATGCGAAATGTAATAGCTATAGACCCTAGCTGGCTTATCGAGGCGGCTCCACATTTTTATCAGCAGAGAAGACCGAACCCTGCTCTCTTCTAATAGCTGTAGTCCTCTCTAGAGTTTAAATTATGCATATTATAACATCAGAGATGAAGAGATGCACCATTCTGATATTGTAAGTGCAAAGTGACTCTTGCACATTAATGGTTTGATTACCTCAGTCTAATGTTTTCAGTGTAGTTTCAAGTCAAGATTGATCTATCTCTTATATTAGTATATTACATGTTCCATTATTATGAAAAGAAATCAATTTCAAAGCCTACTGAAAAGTCCTTCGCTCGGCCCATGCGGCACTCCAGAATCCAGATGGAGTTTATACAGTGCCAGGTATTATTCTCACGGAAAATTTTCATAGAGTGCCAAGCAGCAATAAATTTCAACAGATAGGGTCAGAGGCACCCTAATAATTGTACAGAGGGTCAAGGGCGCGACTAATAGTCGCGCCCCTAAAAGAGATTCGTTTTTTGGCTGAATTCAAGACAGTTTGCAGTGCATTAACGAATTGTGGGCCCTACATGTCAGGGGCGCAACTAATACATGCGCTCCTGACATTCTGGCCATTTTCTTTTCTATTTATACACATTTTATTAATTATATTAAAATAGTAATTTTAAATGCACTTATTATATTTATTATTAATAGATGTGATAATATATTAAATATAAATATTATATATTTAATAAAAGTAATGATATATTTAATTAAGTAATAATATATTTAATATAAGAACATATTGCATTATGTAATAATAATTAAGTAATAATGATATATTTATATTGAATAAGTAATAATATATTTATTATGTATAAGTAATAATATATTTAAAATAATATTACATATGAAAATTTATTATTACATTATTATATATTAAAAATATTAAATATATTAAACTTAGTTATTAAATTATTAAATACATTAAAAATATTATTACATTATTAAAAATATTATTAAAAATATTATTACATTAATAAATATATTATTACAAATAAAAATATTAGAAGTAATAAATAGGAGTTATTAAATATATTAAACTTAATTATTATAAAGGTATAGTTAGTAATTATTAAAAATAGAAATAATAATAGATTGAAGTGTTTTTTATTATAAGTGGAAAGGTTTATAGCTATTAATACTAAGAAAGTTACAACTATTTCGAGAAATACAAATGGTCCAGTGGTAGGGGGTTTGAATAGAGACGCTGAGTTTGTGTGAGGGCATGGGTTCGAACCCCCCTTCCTACCATTTTTTTCGTATTTACTTAGGGGCGCATGTATTAATCGCGCCCCTAAGTACTGAAACAATCCAGAGAGCATCCAGAGAGTTGTTTTTGTGTTCAGCACTTAGGGGCGCGATTAATACATGCGCCCTTAGTCTTTGCTGCTATTAATAGCAAAAAAAACTCCTTCCTTCCTTCTTCTTCTCCAAACCCGCCCCTAACCTATTTTTTCTTTCAAAATCGCCCCTTTATTTCCTACCTCTCCATCTTCTTCTCTTTCAAGGTTTTTGCCAAATCTTTCTCTCTCTCTCCTCTCCTAGATCTTCCTCTCTAATTTAAGGTAATTTTTGGACTTTTTTGTAAAATTGAGACATATTAGTTGCATGCTATTAATTTAATGTTTTTAGTAGTATTTGTTGATGATTATTGATTGTGGTACGTTATTATTGCTTTAGTTGTAGTTTTATCGTTTGTTATACATATATATTAATAATTGGTAATTAATTTGATTATTGTTGAATTATTGGTGATTATTGTTGAATTATTGGTGATTATTGTTGATTATTGGTTATTATTGGTGATTAATTTGAATATTGTTGAATTTAAGGTACATTTATATTAATTATTGCATGTTCATATATGTGTTAATATATGTACCAAAGTATCGTACCAATTGTTGATTATTGTTGAATTATTGGTGATTGAATTATTGGTGTTAACATAGTAATATTGTTGATTATTGTTGATTATTGCATGTTGAATTATTGGTGATTAATCGTACCAATTGTTGATTATTGTTGAATTAATATAGTAATGGCAAATAGAGGTGGTAGAGGTCGAGGCCGAGCAGGTAGGGGTAGTCGAGGTGAAGGCGATTTGTCGCCTCCACGCGACATTCCGTACGTTGGGTCTCTACTACGAGCTCTCAACCCAACACATGCATCCAACCAGGCTTATGATGAGGTAAAAAAATAGCTATATTGTTTTATTTTCAATTTCGCAATTTTAATTTTGTTTCATAAATAACACATGTTCATATATGTGTTAATAGCCAACCTTTGTTATGGAGACCAAGGCCGGGTCAATGTCGTTCATGTACGACGACCAAATTGCTCCAATTCTTGAGCGATTTCATCTTAACCATCTCGCTCGGTTGGGTACCATTAAGGTAGATCGTGAGTTGTCGATCAAAATGTAAGATGTGTTGATGTTATGGGGTTTACCGTTGGACGGGCTACCCGTGACAGGCGATGTGGATCAAGATTGGGAGGAGGACGTCATGCAGTTGTTTGGGCGAGTTGAGTGGAAAACCTTTAGGAGGCCGCCGGGTCATTTCCACATGCGACAAGATTGGTTGCGTGAACCTTGGCAGCCACAAAGAGAAGGCCCCGGTGATAGACGACACTTGAAGGCAAGATTACCTCCCAATGCCCCACCCGAGGAGATCAACATGTATGCACGAGCATACATGTTGGACCTCTTATCTACTGTTATGTTTCCGGACCAGTCTGGTTACATACAAACGATGTTCATTCAGTTCTTAAGGAACATCCATGATCCACCGAGGTATAGTTGGGGCTCGGCGATGCTAGCACGTTTGTATCATGCTTTATGTGATGCATCAGACATGAGGAACAAGCAAATTGGGGGTCCTTTGATGCTACTGCAGATGTGGGTGTGGACGAGGCTTCCGATTGGGCATCCGAGAGCGAAGAATTTGCCCGGTGACATGCCATACGGGGTGAAATGGATGGGCCCGACGCACAACTACGACGATGAGCCGCATAGGAGTATCACTCTCTACAGGTACTTTATGATTATTTTAACAATCTCCAATTTTCGTAATAACTATATATTCTAACATTATTGAAAATTATATAGGTGGCGACTCGAGCATCTCGATGAGAATGGTCCAGAATGGTGGCCGTACGATGAAGATGTGGTGGCTATGTTGCCCCCGATATGTAATAATCAAGTTTATATGAGTCTTTTTCATTATCGGGGGCCAATTATATTTTTCTGGATTGTCGAGTGGCACGATCCTGCTAGAGTCGCGCGGCAATTATCTTTCCAAGTCCAAGTGCCGCCTTCATTGCCACCTCCTGATTGCAAGCGCCTTCATAAGGTATGCCACAACAAAAAAATCTGAGGGACGTGATTGGGAGATTTATCACGAGGGGTACATACAGACTTGGGGGAATCGGTTGGCCAATACAATTGACTTGGGGCACGATTTCATGAACGGCCCTTGGGACCATTACTTGGCATGGTTCAACCGGGAAGGCATGCGCACCGTCTACTGGAGAGGTACAACCGCAAGAAATGCCTTCAACCCGATTGCACATCAAGGGCGTGGAGTTGAGCGAACCTTCAATATGCAAGGCGAAGTTGTGCAACGAACGGTAAATTCATTGTCTTTTCCCTTCAATTTAAACTTTAAAGAATGAAAAGTACTAACTAAATTGTTTAATCAGGTGCTTCGCAACTTAACACTCGCTAGGGAAGCAATTGGTGTGATTGCACAAAACGCCAACAGTGTCTTCAAGACTTTCGCGAGAAAGGTTCTTCGAACTTGTCGCGGAAACATCGAAGACGTCGACCAAGGAGTCGTCTTCCGCAACCTGATGTTGGAGAATGGGTTGAGGGATGAGGACTTGGAGCCATCCATAGCCGAGGGGTTGCGCGTCCAGCTAGAGCACTACGACTGGTTGGGTCAGTTGGTGGGTGGCGAGCAAGCGAGTCAGATGCTCGAGGCGCCACTCTTTCACCTTCCTTACTCACATCTATCACAGGGCGGAGTATGGGAACCCGGCCAAGGATTTGGAGCTGCCCAATCGGAACCAAATGATGAGCGTACCGTAGAGAACGCGGTGGACCGTGCATCCGAGTACGTGTTTGGCCCTTCGAGCCAAGCACACAATCCTGATGATGAAGACGAGGACATCATTCCTTTACGGCGCACTACTAGGACGGCTCGAGCGCCTAGTGCTTATACCCCTTCTGCTTATGATACACGTGGCAGCAGTCGGGGTCGTCGGGGTCGTGGAAAAAGAAAAGTAAACAAAAATACCTTGTTTCAAACTTAAAGAATGACAAAAAAAAATTCAAACTTGTTTAATTGACTTATAATACATTTAGGAAAATGAAAATTAAACAAAAAACAAGCTAACACAATAAAAGCCTTGTTTCAAACTTGTTTAATTGCCTTGTAATTTTGAGTGTTAACATAGGGGCGCATGTATTTATCGCGCCCCTAAGTGCTGAACACAAAAACAGCTATCTGGATGCTCTCTAGAATTGGTTCAGCACTTAGGGGCGCGATTAATACATGCGCCCCTAAGTAAATCCGAAAAAATGGTAGGGAGGGGGTTCGAACTCATGTCCTCACACAAACTCAGCGCCTCTATTCAAACCCCCCTACCATTGGACCATTTGTATTTCTCGAAATAGTTGTAACATTTTTAGTATTAATAGGCTATAAACCTTTCCACTTATAATAAAAAAACACTTTAATCTATTATTATTTCTATTTTTAATAGTTACTAACTACATATTTATAAAAACTAAGTTTAATATATTTAATAACTCCTATTTATTACTTCTAATATTTTTATTTCTAATATTTTTAATATTTTTAATAATATTTTTAATATTTTTAATAATATTTTTAATATATTTAATAATGTAATAATATTTTTAATATATTTAATAATTTAATAACTAAGTTTAATATATTTAATATTTTAAATATATTATTACTTATACATAATAAATATATTATTACTTATTCAATATAAATATATCATTATTACTTAATTATTATTACATAATGCAATATGTTCTTATATTAAATATATTATTACTTAATTAAATATATCATTACTTGTATTAAATATATAATATTTATATTTAATATATTATCACATCTATTAATAATAAATATAATAAGTGCATTTAAAATTACTATTTTAATATAATTAATAAAATGTGTATAAATAGAAAAAAAAATGCCCAGAATGTCAGGGGCGTATGTATTAGTCGCGCCCCTGACATGTAGGCCCACAGTTCGTTAATGCACTGCAAATTGTCTTGAATTCAACCAAAAAACGAATCTCTCTTAGGGGCGCGACTATTAGTCGCGCCCTTGGCCCTCGGCCCTCTGTGCAATTATTAGGGTGCCTCTGACCCTATCTGTTGAAATTTATTGCTGCTTGGCCCTCTATGAAAATTTTCCTTGCCGATACATGCAAATTATGAGGCGGTTTCAATGTCACTAAATGTACAAATAAGAACCAACTTATCTCTTATATTAAAAATTCAAAATACATGCAAATTTTTTTAGTCTTTTAGTTCATTTCATATAAAATTAAATGGAAAAAAATAAATGCATTACCTGGTGCCTTGCCTTTCCGTTGGTCTATTACGCAGCAACGGTTTAGGAAGTTCTCAATTATTATTTTTTCTTTTGGTTGACTTGAGACGAATTCAACCATCTTCATGAGGTGTCGATTATTTTATTTACACATCATGGATTTGTGAGTTGATCACAAAGGATCTGAATCTTATATCTAATTCATTCTTTAAGTGCACAACTGCTAAGTGCATGAATCCATTGCTCCTTTTGATTTATATATAAAAGAGGACATGCAACCACGTCCTACGGGATTTAAAAATAATTAATAATAATAATAAAATTAATATAGAGCAAGACTAAAATAATATACATAGTACACCATCTTCCGTACTAAGCATATATATATATATATATATATATATATATATAGTTCTGAGTTGTTCTTAAAAAAATAGCAAGAAAGCTCTAAAAATCACGAAATTTAATTTCCTACAAGATTTTGATATGAAGAATTTAATGAGCAATTTAAATATCAATTTATTTGGGAAAATTAAATATGCATAGACGTATAGTACGAAATGTGGTGTACTATGCATATTATTTTAGTATTGCTCAATATATATATATATATGAATAGATCACCGTGCAGCGCGAAGTAAAATGCGTGTTTTACTTCAGCATATAAAAAACACACACCAACAGCTTAAATGAATGATCTAAGTTGCTCAACACAATCTAGACTTCGATCAACAACCCAGACCATGTTAAGTAATCAAAATCTCCGAGAAAACAAAATTTGAGCATTTTTTAGCTTTGTAGTTATGCAAAATCCAAAATAGTGTTATTTTTTAATATAAAAACACACACCAACAACTTAAATGAATGATCTAAGTTGCTCAACACATATCAGCACACACTAAATAGTGTTATTTTTTAATATAAAATGTGTCAATTTTAAAAAAAAAAATCATAGAGCAACATAGTTAATATCAATTCATCTGAAATCATAGTTACGAAGCTAAAAAAAATCAAATATGATTTTCTAGGAGATGTTGATGTCGAGATTGTATTGAGCAACATAGATCATTCGTCTGAAAGTTGATATGTGATTTTTTATGCTAAAGTAAAACACCCATTGTACTTCATGTAGTACAGTAATATTACTCTCTCTCGTGCTCCACGTTTGTATCTCCAATTTGAAAATTCTAACGGTAGATTCGAACGTTGAACATGGTATACATATTGAAATCTACTTAAAGATTGAATTTTACATTTTTTTTAATTTTTTGGCTATTTTTTAGAGAGGTAAGAAAATCGCTCATATTGTTGGTCCAGAAACCGTTTGATCAACAACTTTTTTACCTCTTAAAAAAATTAAAAAAAATTAAAAGAATATAAAATTTAATTTCCTAGTAAATATCATCAATATAACAATCGTGTTCAATAAATTTCAAATAGAGATACGACGGTGGAGCACGAGCGATTTGATAGCAAACAAGAAATAGTATATAATGTCCACCATTGGAGCTTAACGACTCAAGTTGGATATCCATTTTATTATTATTTATTCAAGTTGATATGCCATTTTTTATATTGAAATCTCTGCTACAATCAACCGTTCCAATCTCTGCTACAATCAACCGTATCAATCAAAAAAAAAAAACCGTTCCAATGGTAGGTAGGCTCAGTGTCATCTAATCTAAGTCTAACAGAGCATGTAGTGAACGTGGGGTGCTTCTTTCATCCTTTGACTTCATACATACATCCGGAGATCGGAGTAGGCGAGTTTCCTTTTTTTTTAGAGAAGAAACATCCAACGGAAAATTTCAATTTCTTTATGGGCATATAAAAATCTTTTATTTTATAACTATCACTAAGCTCGATCGTTCAACAAATAAAATTAACGAAATTGTTACCTTCTCTTTTAATCAAATACTAAATTCAGAAAGGACCTTTCCTGAAAAGAGAAAAGGCGCTCGATCGCTAATATCGCTATCCCTACAGGCTACAGGCTACAGCACAACCCTTTCGTCTTCGCTCTTTAGTATGCATTAAAGTTTTGGATCCGATGAAGCAGGATATACTCTGTCCGTCTGATTCGGAATACACGGACTATATCCAGTCAAACGATAACTAATAATCCATCCGCAACTCGAATTATCATTCGATATAATACGTCCATTTTAGATCAGACGGAGAAAACATGAGAAGTGCGTACTGTTTGTTACAACACCAGAACATACGCACCTATTGTGACTTCTCGGGTCACCGATCCGTTCCCCAGAAGAAAATAAACAAACAAAATATTCGTTATTTCTTCACCTTCTCCCCTGCTCATTGTATTTATTACCTCTCTCTCTCTCTCTCTCTCTCTCTCTCTCTCTGACCATCAATGGCGCGCACTAGGCGACACTCCGCTTCTCTCCTCCCCACTCTAGTCGTATTCGCACTTCTTCTCGCCTTAGGCGGGACCTCGCACGCGCGTGTTCTTTCTCGGCTGGCCTCCGATGGAATCGATGTCAATGGAGAATCGACCGCCTCCATTATCCGCTTGCCTGGCTTGATCCGTGCTGCTGAGGGCTCTTGCGAGCAGACTTACGGTTTTCTACCTTGCACAACCACTACCTTCGGAAATCTGTTTCTTATTCTAGCTTATGGGTTTTTGATGTTTAAAGCTGCCACTTTTCTCTCGGCTGGAAGTGAGTTGTTACTTGAAATTATGGGACCTGGCATTGTTGGAGGACTGTTTCTCCCAATTCTAGGAGCTTTACCTGATGCAATGCTTATTCTCGGTATGCATCGTCTCTCATTCCGTTTATGCGGATTCAATTAGCTACATTATTGTATAAATTGAAAATTTTCGAATTCGCAACAGATCATTGGCCTTCCAAATTAGTTAGTGATTCAGTTCATGTTTAGTCAAGGTGATTTTATATTAGTCAATAAAGAATGATTGAATCTAGTAAGTTTCAGGTAGCAGTAGTAGTCATTGTTATTGCAGCTAAAGAAATAGCAATGCAATTCATCTTATTAAATTCGTTATTTTTTTAATTGATTATTTTTTTTTTGTGATTTCAGTATCTGGTTTATCGGGGAGCAAAGAAACAGCACAAAGCCAGGTGCTGATAGGTATGGGACTGCTAGCGGGTTCCACTGTCATGCTTCTGACTCTGTTGTGGGGTTCTTGTATCGTGGTTGGGAAATGTGACCTCGGTGAAAGCAATACCTCCGTTGACATGCAAGATAACAAGGGCTTTAATCTCTTTGGTAAATTCCGCTCTCTTTACTAACACACTGTTTAAACCAGGTTTTCATAGTAATGATTTAGTACAGTATGATTCTAATTGTGTCATGCTTCTAAGATTTAATGTAATACTAGAAGTAGCAAGCAAGCAAGTCTGCTTAGTTTGGATTTTGTCAGTTAGATTCCAAATCATTATTTTTCTGTGGATTATGGGTTTGGGGTTACTTGGGCAGCCCTTTTGTTAGCCTGATCATTTTCAGATTAAAACATCTGGGTGGTCATATCCAATTTTGATATTGGTTCATCTGTGTTATTCATCCATTTTTTTTTTGAAACAAATGGGGAAATCCCCCCATCACTTTCATTTATCAAAAGAAAGCAAAGTTTACAGAATGAAAGAAAAACAAAACAAAAGATAACCAACCACTAGAGATATAATCATCTCATCTCTAGTTTTACCCTATCCCTATCTTCCTTTGTGTTTCTTCAATATACAAACTATTTTAACAAACTCATCATCACAAAACTGTGTTATTCATCCATAATTTTTTTATTTAGAGTTGCTGTTGATAAATTCCTTTTTTTTTCTTTTTCTTTTTCTTTATTTTTTTGGCATTCTGTTGGTCTTGTTTGTTAAGTTTGGGGCACTCTCAGGCATATGGTGAACATAAGTCGCCTTGAGTTATGGGTTCGCATGATTTCGGGTTTGTCTGGTTATGCATTGAAATAGTTTTCTGTCAGAGGCAATTCCTCAAATTTAGTTGACTTTCTGTATTTTTTTGGGGCGACAGTTTAGGTCATGGTTTTAAAGTTGTAGTTGTTGTGGTTCTGATGAAATGGATCATATCAGGAGTTAGGCCAAATTATTCATTTCTTTGTTGTAACAGGCTGGTTTTTCCTGCATCAGAAGGATCTTTTGGTCTAAGGTGACACTATTTAGCATAGTAATGTACCTGCACATTCCAGCTGAACATGCAATTGTAATCATAGCATGCTGTAAATGTGTTACTAATCCCTTTAATGCCAGCTTCTGAGAATTGACTGCATATATGCTTTTGATTCTTTGTGCAGGGTCCGGAGTTACAACAGATATACAAACGAGTGATGCTGCAAAAATTATGGGAATATCAATCCTTCCCTTCGTTGTTGTTCAGATTCCAAAAATATTTCCTCATATAGATCAGCGCCTAGGGGTCTTGTTTGCCCTTATTTTGTCCATTCTTCTTGTTGTTGCATACTGCCTTTATCAGGTAGTTTCCTCTTTCATTTTATTTTTATTGTATAGTTTTCAGTTCCCTCTTCTCTTATTTGGTGCCAATAATAATAACATCATCATCATCATCAACAACAACAACAAAACTTCTTGGTCTGAAATCTATTGGGGTAGGCTTGACATGAAAAACAATTGGAGGAATGAAAAACCAACGTAGACGGTAATAATATAAGGAATAGTAAGATAGTATCACTTATAATGAGTAAGGCTATGGTGCTTGACCAAGCACAACCTCTTGTGCTTGGGCGTCAAATCTCACAAAGGGACTGCTAAAATTTCGATTTATCATGCTCAATAATTTCTTTATATCAAAATCTCATCGGATACGGAAAAGTTTTATTTTTGGAGTTTTTTAAGTATGTGTTTCAATTTTTTTTAATATGGCTCCAAAATAGTAATAAAATAATCGATGTTTATGCATAAAAGACACTTTCAAAAATTCGAAACACGTACTTAAAAAATTCTAAAAATATAAAAATTTTGTATCGGAGGAGATTTTGATATAAATAAATTATTGAGCATGATAAATCAAAATTTTAGCCATCTCTTTGTGAGATTTGACGCCCAATCACAGGAGGCTTTGTGCTTGGCCAAGCATCATAACCTTACTCCACTTTTATAATAGCAATAATACTACTATTAGTAACAACAATAAAACTACACTATAAATCATAGGAGTCTAAACCTGCACCCTACATCCTAGCAACATAAAGTCTATAGTACTTCCCCGAAATCCTAATTCTTAGGTTATGGTTCTGGTACGTGGGTTGCTAATTTCCACGTGCTCAATCTAAATCCTACTCTTTGGATACATTCCATACTTTCAACTTTCAAGTCTTTTTTTTACTGCATTCTCCCATGTCAATCTTGTCCAACCCCTACCTCTCCTTGTGCCAATAATAACTACACAGCTGTTTAATATTTATTTTATTGAATTTGGAATTATTAAATGATTGTGCTAGGATCCACTGGATACCCAGCCATTAAAGAGTGGTGTAATGTAAAGATAGCTTCTGATGATTGCTAACAAAAGTATTACCTATTGCCTGTAATGAGGCATTCTTTTCCTCAGCTAAAAATTAACGGAAACCCTGTCAAGGAATTTAGATACAGGCTTTGAGTATGTAGGGTCCTTACAATGAGCCTCTTTTTTTGAGCGAAGTGTAAAATAGTCACTAATTTTATGGTTATAGTCAGTGGCTATTTACCTTTTTCCCTTTTTACTCGTCTTCATTTTTTAATTAGCATCTATAAATGCATGCTTGAAATTTAGGTGTTTCAACCATGGATTCAAAAGAGAAGGCTGGCCTATGCAAAACACAAGCATGTTATATCTGGAATTTTAAGACATGCTCAGATGGAAGCAATTGGTCGCTTGCTTAGCGAAAATGGGGAACCTAATATAGCTGTCATTCACAAGTAAGAGAAAGAAGACAACAACAACAACAAAGCCTTTGTTCCCAAATAAGAAAGCAGAAATACAATTAAATAAAAATTAATTAATTTCTTACTGTACAAACTAAGTTCTAATAAAAATTCTAAGAATAGATGAGCATACGAAGAAATATTTTAGAACTAATATAAAAATCATACAACTCACCGGTAGTGTTGGACTATCAATATCAATTATCTACTATTTTTCTATGTGTCACCACTTTTGTTGTAGTCCTTGCATCTCTACCTCCATCTTTCAATTGTATGAATTTCAGTAAGATTCTGTACTTAAAGAAGTATAAACATGTATAATTGACTATTGTTGATACTTTTGTATAGATTGTTCAAAAAGATTGATCTGGATAAGAATGGGTCCTTATCTCGAAACGAGCTGCGAGCCTTCATAATTGGCATAAAGTTAGAGGAGCTAGACCTCAACAACGATGAGGAATTAGATGAAGCCGTGGATAAGGTGATAGATGATTTTGATAGTTCGGGTGACAATGAGCTAAATCGTGATGAGTTTACAAGAGGCCTTTGCAAGTATCTCATAGAAGCCAAGCGGAGATTCTCCAACTCAGGCGCTTTCTCCTCCAAATTTATCCATGAATTTCATTCGGTTAGTCATTTTTTCCCAATATAATGACATCACAAAACATAATGCAAATGTTTTACTTCGACAAATTATAAAAAAAAGTTCAACCTCACCATACATTAACTATATTTCTTGGAAAGTTCAGCAAAAAAGTTGTTATTAATCGTGAACAACACTGTTTAATATTGATAGCAAATTTAAAACCAAATGTTAGTTATGATGAATTATTTAGAGTCATTCTATGTAATAAATCAATAAAATGGTCACAAGGACAAAGATGTTGCAAAGACACATGGATATCATGTTATTTGATGATGACTAAAGGGGCCTTCATTTCAGTGTCCCTTGAAATATCCCTCGGAATGAAGCTTTTAATTTTTTTCATATAATTAGGGAAACATTAATCTTTTTTGCATATTATGGGATTTTTTGTTCTTTTGGAAATATCAAAGCGGTAAAACCTCAACTTCCAAAGAGAACCATTTTTATCAAGTGTTTGATCAATCTGAATGAATGAAACTGAAACAGAAAACTGGGGCAGAGCACAAGCAGCTGTCAGAGGGGAGTGATGAGGTGGTGGAGAGTGTTGACAACCCTACCTTGATGATCACAAAGGCGGTGCTGCTGTTGGTGCTCGGGACTGCAATGGCAGCTATATTCGCTGACCCACTTGTAGATGCAGTCCACAACTTCTCTGAGGCCACCTCCATTCCATCCTTCTTCATATCTTTCATTTTCATGCCTCTTGCTACCAACTCCAGTGAGGCTGTGTCAGCCCTTATCTTTGCCAGCCGCAAGAAGCAGCGCACCTCATCCCTCACCTTCTCTGAGGTATCCAATTCATCTGTTCTTTTTGTTTTTTCTTTGCTTTGGTCAGATCTGAAATTTATATTTTTTGTTTTTTTTATCTTAACTTGAAGTTGTTCTTATTGGACCTCATACATTGAAAAATTACGATAGTACCCCTAAGTCTCTAACTTTGGAAGAGAGTTAGTCAAGGATTGAACAAACAAGGAACAAAGTTATAAGATGAATGTTGATGAGACACCCTTCTTTTGAAGATGTGACCAATATATATATATATATATATATATATATATATATATAATTAGATAAGCATTGCCAGTAATTGGTTTTAGTCTTTTAGAGCCTTTTGAGTTTTGACTGACTTTTTTGCTTCTTGGGAGAGAAATATGAGGAGAAAAGACTGAAACTAAAGATTTTGGATTTGCTAAAGAAAAAAATGAGATTTGTAATTCAGACAAACTGTCTACTCTGGATAGATAGCAAGATAATACGAGTCTACCAGAAGTTAAAAGATAAGATTGAACTACAGAATTCTAGAGAATCTGGCTATCTTGACCCTGGCCCAAAACTGTCAATACTATGTGGTCCGCTTTAGCAAATGATAACTTTTAATTTCGTGAATGTAGATATATGGAGGTGTGACAATGAACAACACGCTATGCCTGGCGGTATTCCTGTCACTAGTGTTTGCCAGAGGTCTCACATGGGACTTCACGGCAGAAGTGCTGATCATTCTACTTGTGTGTATCATTATGGCCCTTTTCACCAGCTACCGCACAACATTCCCTCTGTGGACCTGCTTCGTCGCGTACCTCCTCTACCCGCTCTCTCTCCTCTTGGTCTACATTCTTGATTTTGTTTTTGGCTGGTCATAGGCTGCTTGAACCTAACAGCTGTTGTTGATCTTGTTAATTTGACGGTGTAGCATCTTTTTATTGTTTCTTTGTTTTCTGTTTTTTTTTTCCTTTTGGTTTGGACTAGTGAGGATGTATTGCATGGAGGCTTTTTGTCCCCTTTATGGTACAGTAACATATTGAGGGTGATTTTCTTTCGTGGAATAAATAAAAAAATTTAATATTTATTTAATGCAGTCATAATATTGAAGTCCAAACAACAGCAGTTATTAACTAGAAAATAGGGGGGGGGGGGGGGGGGGGGGGAAGAAAAACTAATATAACACCTGTAGAGCAGAGAAGAAAAATAAATAATAATAATAAAAGACAATTGTGGCCTGTAGTCCTGCAGCAGAGCTATACCAGTCGTATGCATAACCTTTTCAAATATCTGGTATTTGTACGTTGTTTCAAGAGATGTAATTGCGGATGATGTTTAGTCTAAACTAATTTGGGATGAAACGACTTTGAGCCCCACATTGCTTCGTCAGGTGGAGCATTTATTTGATAATAAGACTGGATCTGCAGTGATCAACCCCACAAACATCTGTACTTTGTTATAATAAACCCTGCATTGCATGTGCTCTTCAGTTGTTGAATAGAAGGTTGATAAGATATTCTATTTGAAGTAATAGCTACAAAACCTTGAAATGGAAAGAATATCGAAAATTTTGAATATATATTAGGATTTAGGACAGTGCATCTGTGTTGTTAATTTGGTTTAGTAGACTTCAATTAACCCTATCTATATGAAGTATGTTTTCCTTGGATACCCAATATAAGGTCTCTTAATTCTGTAAATTCTATAGAAGCAACAATGTTTTCTCCTCTGTATATCTAGCAACAACAGCTAATATTAGTAATATTTTCTGGTAAATTTGCAAGTACACGGCATTGAGGTTTTTTCACCCCTGTAATTATCTCTAATAATATTTATTTTTCTTGTCCTAAACATAAATTAACCTAAATAAACGGACAGATTCTGAACAAAAGGATCTTAATGAACATGGAAACATCACAAGTAAATGCTGTTTCTGATGTTAAATTTGCATGCTCTTTGTATCAGAAACATCAAAAGAGGTAAAATATTTAACAACAGAAGAAACAGGCTTCCATCTATCACACAACTGACTAACGGAAGTAGTTGGGAATGCAATTTTCTAAAGCTTCAAGTTGAGATCAAGATTATCAGGTACTGTAGACAACTGTTCTGGTGAGGGGTTCTCACAAGAGGTGGGAGCCATTGGCAAGAAAATATAGTAGGTCTGTGACTCTGACGAACTCCTGCTGAATTCGCCATTGCTTACCTAACAACATTGAAAAATCATAATCTTTGTAGGGACCATCATGTGATATTTACAATGCTAATGGTTATCAAGTATTAGGTTGCAAGATATGGGGTTTTAGTAGCCCTACAGGAAACAAAATTTCATACATCCTCTTGTAAAATGCAATTTTTCCTCATATGACTTTTTTTTTTATTTCTATATTTGTTTCTGGTAAGATAGAACTTATAAGAGTTTCCAGCTTCCAATAATGGTAGTTTTCAATTGTTACCAATAAAAAAACTAGCAAATAATTAATAAAAATTATTGTAGGCTAAGCCTACTAAAAAAAGCAAATAAAAAAGGTAGAAAGTATTATATGCACCACTTACAGTGTAAGAAACATCATTGCTTTCCCCATGTAGTTGTGCTGGTGGGGCCTCTTTGGCAGGAAGCTGTTCTGAATAGGGAAGAGAACTTGTAATACCCAAGGTCAAGAAGTCACCATCATGTTCTCTCCGCATTGGTTTACTTTTACAGCTTGCGCTACAAGAAGAAAGACACAGGATCACAAATGAAGCATCCATTTGCATCATTTTAGGTAGTTTGTACATGCTTCATTATTTGCAATTTCATTACTTCGAGAACACCTAAGATCTTGTCTTTTTACAAATTATATTAGCAATTAATTATTTTGACTTCAAATTTCTGAAAAAAAAATTAATTAAAACGGAAGTTAACAGGAAGCAAATTTTTTGTACATACTGGTACAAGAAGTACCAAATTCCTTGGATACTGGTACATACTGGTACCGGCTTTGTCAGCTAATGAAGAAGTGCCAAAATGTGATGGTACATTTTCCATATCATAAAAGAAGTTCATTTTTACTTATTCATTTCTTTTCTTTCACTTTTTTCGAAGGGATGTGAACTCAGAAATTTAACTTTCTGCAACTATTCCACAATAACTACCAAATTATATCTGTTTTGGTCTCTCTTTGACTATAAGAAATGCGAAAGAGTATGAATAATTTGCAAAACACCTCAGAAAATTCAAATTCCTTGGAATTGAAGAACAATCACTGTACCTGAAGGTAGTAGTCGTGGAACCGAATCCAAAAGAACCATTACCGAATTGCAAGGATTCATGCACCTTGACTAAGCCCGATAAGATGGGAATATTGGTAGAAAAGGGATTGGCAAGGGAATCCAAATTAAAGGGCAAAGGAGATGCTCTTTTTATACCAGTAATTTCCTACATTCAGAATATTTGACTCATTAGTAAAAAATCTAAATAAAAATTACTTTAGTTGTGATATAGAATGAGAATCTTATGAAAAAGGAACTAAGTTTTCAACTGCCTGTTTCATATAAGCTCCACCATGAATTTCAAACATAAAATTGGAGTACAGAATAAATGGAAAGTTAGCACATGTTACCTGAAAATATCAAAATATATTGCACGAAGGGATATTTATCATGAAGAATGACAAATATCTCAACAACCTTAATTCCCCCTCTCCACATGCACATCCACACAAAACCCAATTCTGCAAAATACCCCAACCTTGCTGTCGTTGCTTTTAAGAAAATAAATGAAGAAAGCAGGTAATTTGGGCAAAAGCAAAAATGAAGGCTATCAAGAAATACTTTGAAGGATAAAATTAAAGAAAATTCTTTTACAAATTGATGATGTAACGATTAAAATTAATAATTAGGAAAGAGTAAGTTGTGTACATACCCTGCCATCCCCAAGCGAAACCAGAGTAGAGTTACTGTCAGAACTAAAAATTTGGTTTGAAGGGGGCTCTAACCATGGGGCGTAACCAGAGCTCATCTAAAATAAACAAAAATTAATTTTAGATTAATCATGTAAGAAAAGGAGAACAACTCATCATATGTATAAGTAATAACACATACATTCATACAGTACTAGGAAAGCAAAACCAAATAATAAAGAATGAAATAGACTATACAACAGAGTCTTGAGATAGAGGCGGTTGGTGCCTATAGTTAGAGAAGTTATGGCACTGCCAGATAGTTGAAGAAGGAGACGGCTGGTGAAGGAATGGCTGAGGAACTGGAGGGCTATGGTAAGGGAGCAACTGGACGCCGGGCAAAGAATTGTGGAAGGAGATGGCTGAAGAAGAGGAAGAGGAGAGAGCACAAGCTTTTCTCTGCTCCTCTATGCGCAACCTCTCCAGTTGAGCGACGCCGAGGCCGCGCTGTGGTTCTTTCTTTGGTTTTTTGTTTTTGGAAGTGTTGCACTTGTGGAACACTTGATCTTGCACCATTTGTTTCTCCTCCTCAATTTTCTCTTATCTAGTGATCTCTGTTGCAAATAGAATTGCTTTGTGCATCAATCTCTCTCTATCTCCCTCCCTCCCTCCCCTCTCTCTCTCTCTCTCTCTCACACACACACACACTGACACACACACAAGCAGATAGAGTTCTTTAGGTGACTAAACAATGGGATGCTTTTATACATGGCAAGGCGCGAGTCATGCGGTTCATGCCAACTGGGTTTTTTATAGATTTGGATTTGCATTACATTTAAATTTCCTTTTATACCAAATTTATTGTTCTAAGTGACTAAACAATGGGATGCTTTTACTACTAGTTGTACATGTGTTGCACGAGTGCGGATGCGGGTATCGTATCGGATACGATACGGGTGCGGCGATACGGTAATTTAAAAAATTCTTAGATACAAGTGCGGCTATATATATTAAAATTTAATTAAAAAATATTAGAATTTAATAAACAAATTTATAAAAAATTAATAGTGTGACTTGTCTTGTGTTCGAATCTCCTTCATGCTTCATGTTTCATTCATTTTTTTAGCGATATAACAAAATTTATCACCAGTTGTACAAGACCTGATTGTCACATGGAATTTCGAAATGTATCGAGGCATATCGGAGATCAAATTCGTCGGTCAAAGTCAATAAAATAATCGAATACGCTAATCTCGATACAGCACATCACGGATATGCCATGTGGCTCATTGGATACGTATTCCAAGGAGTATCTGAGTATCCGAGTATCGGATACGTATCCGATACAGTACGGCAAAGTACCGTGAAGTATCCGGATAACGTAGGGTTGTACTTTCTAATAAAGGAATTTGGTTCTCTTTTATTGTACAGTAACTATAGTACATTTTGTTTATGCAAATATACTGAATATATGTACTCCAAACTTTAATGTCCTCCTAGTGAGTCATTCAAACTTTTGTCTAAAGAAAAGTATATTTTTTTGTGCCAAAATAGGCACCAATAGAGCATCCCCAACTACTTCGCATTCTCATATTTAGATGCATTTATATATATATATATTTTTAAGTTAGAACTTAAAGGATCATCGTCAGTAATTTATATATCATGTTCACGATATTCTATATTATGTTATCATGTTTAAACCTAGTTTGACTAGCTAGTACACGTATATATTCGATCGTGCTTTATTGGTGGCAAACAAAATTTCTTAGTTGACTTAATAAGGAATTTATGAAAGCATGGCATTCCTCAAAGAGAAACGAAATTAATAAGGATTCTGAAGTATTTCTTCATAAAGCATTATTATCTTTCTTCCTGCGCATGAATTATCCTACCCATAGTAATTATAATTAAAAGAATGAAAAACAACAATATCATAAAAAATATGTAATCAGATAAGTATGAAATATGTATAGCTTGGTGTCACATGTACATCACCATGTGTTCTTTTGTTTAGGTGTTGTCATCCAATCTTACTAAATCTTTCCCAAAGCTACCGAGCTTTTGGTTCCTCTCAGTTGTATCATAATGCAACACAGAAAACACTTCTTATCATCATTTAGAAAAATAGAAAATACGGCGATACCTGTAACAGTATCTCTGTAGATTTGTGATCAGATTTCTTTTTATAATTTTTCTTTTAATGAAGTTGGGTATTGGTGAATATTTTTAATCAGGGGGCTGCAACGGTCCGTTATATATTAACACTACTACAGAATTGGTCTGTTACAGTGGTCTTCAATGATCTTTTATAGCGAATTTATGGGGTTGTTAAAGGGAACTGCTAAATGTTTTTTTCCGACCGCTTAAAGATATTATAGCGGACCTTAACTAAATCCCTCTATAACAAAAAACCTATTATATGGTCCACAACTGAACACCGCTATAATAGACTCCGGTATTATAGCGGATCCTTTGTAAAGACCGCTATAATAGAGTCTTATTATAGCGGCATTTAAAAGAACCCCGCTATAATAGGTTATTGAATAAATTAATCGTAGATGGGCTTATTATAGCGGATGAAGCTTAAAGTCCGCTATAATATTATTAAATTTTTATATAGAGCTGATTTTCTGTGACTAGCCTCCTATTGTTAGCCATATCAATACAACAAAT
>CAXKVX010004017.1:0-22896 GCA_964058865.1 Eleocharis quinqueflora
TTCTGAATCATAAATTCCAAGAGTTTCATTTGTTTCTGCAGAATGATGAATGCTCAATAAGAGAGGTTATCCGACATAAATTTTGAGATGAAAGTTTGTACAAATCATTGAATACCTCCAAATCAATCAAATCGTCCACTCCCTGGGTGATCGAATTGGTCAAGAACAAGATGTCATTATGCGGAGCAATGATGGTCGCAATACTTTCACTGTGAAATCATTTTACAAATTCATGAAAAACTCTCCACCACCAATATCAAATCTAAGATCAATTTGGTCGCTATGAATTTCTCCCAAAATCAGATTTTTTATTTGGATTATGTTACAAGATAAAATACTCACAAAAAGGATGAAGTTTGGTGGAGATTTATTTTTGTGCATAAATTGAGGTGATTCAGTCTCACATTTATTTCAAAAGTGTGAATTTTCAAAGGCTTTATTCTTACAAGTGATACACACATATATCTACAACTGTCGGTGATTTTTTCACAACTAAATGTCATTCAGTCTATACAAAATCATCACATTCCTAAGAAAGAAAGGAGATTACTAGCAGTCACTTGCTACATATCATGGAGAGAAAGATGTGTGAGGGCAAACAAAGCTACGTAGCACTCTTTTTCATAAGATTGATGATAAGTGAAGGATCTTGGCAAAATTTAATGTTATTCTTTAAATCTTTTGGTTTCTTTTTTGTTTTCTTTTCTAATGAGATACCTTCATTTCTGTTTCTTTTTTCCTTTTTTCTTTCTTCTTTTGAACTTTTTTGTAAATTTATTTTTATCAATGAAACAAAACAGGGGCTTGACTCTTATTTTTCTAAAAGAATAGGTCATTTAAATTGTAATAATTTTGACTGCAAAGCGCATGCACTTAGGTAAATGAATTTAATAATGCAAAAAGGAAAGAGGAGACTGGATTCGGGCCGAAGGCGAGCTGCTACAATTAATGGCGTGGAAGCCCAGCAACGAAAGAGAGATAATGGCTGTAGGTGGACCTACCTGAGCTGCGGGGCCCACTGAAAGCCTCCAACCAACGACCCCACCAGACCACCACACCGACACCTTGACATGCTTTCATTTCATTGTGGTCACATCTCTCTCTCTCAACGGACTCTGGCGAAACGAGATCTTCTATCGCGTAGCAAAAATATTATACTGTTGCGTAGCAAATTTCAGTCTTTGATTTGCATCGAGATTCGTACAAGTTAAACTTTATAATATCAAACCTCATCTGAATCAAATCTGAACCGTCCGTCGATGTTGCGTGATAGAAGAATAGCTTCCGACTCTGGCTGCCCCTTTTTTCTTAGTTTTGTTTCTTCTTTGTCCTATGGTGTTATTCATGCTTTCTTTATAGGTGAATATCTATCATTATAACATGTGCATTAAAATATTGAACTGCCATGAGAGAATATTGAACGGGTTGCCCTGTTTCCTTTGCTTTGTTGGAATGTATCATATATCTATCTTGGTTAATGGTTCCCAAGTTATAGATGCAATTCTGATGAAGTACCAGAAAATGTCTCTCTATGAATGTATATAAATAACACTACTTGTAATAATGCAGAAACATAATAGTAATAATAATAATCTTACATATATAAAAATTTAACATGCTTAGCTACAGTGATTATAAATATAATTTTTCACTGTAGCTCGCATTTACCTAGTAATAATAATAATAATGCAGAAACTAAATTTAGGAATTTTTAATTAATATCTGGGTCTAAATTATTTGCTTAGGCCTTCAAAAAGTAATCTCCTAAAGGATAAGTTTAGAAATGTTTGTCCATTTAACTATTTTAGTTGGTTAAATCAAGTGCGTGAACCCCTTTTTTCTTCACCACTCTCATAATATTCAGAGTTTGATTTAATTTGGCTTTTTCTAGTTGTTTGATTTGAAAATGATTACATGTAACCACATAATTATTTACCTATGTACAATGTAAAAGCACGTCACTATATTACTATTATGTGCTAGAGAAATGTTGGCAGGACAAGCTGGCACGAATAGGTGTTACACAGCTGCAGGGGCGGAGCTACGTAGGTTCAGAGTGAATCAGTTAATTCATTCTGGAAAAAAAAAGTTTCAAAATTGATCATGTAATTGGAATGTTGAACCACCCAGGGGCGGAGCAAAGTTTCAAAAATTTTAAAATATTCATGATTTTGAACCACTCAAGAAAAAAATTGAAATGTTGAAACACCCTGAAAATTTTCCTGAATTCGCCCTGCACAACTGATGCATAATTTGGAAAGAAGACAAAGCAAAGAAAATGTGCGCAGGAAATAAAAGGAAGGAAAATTCTCCAGGCTATAATTGATACAGATTACTTTGAAGATAGGAATGAAATTAAATTGTAAATATAGCTTTCCAAACTTAGATATTGAAATTAAATGACTTGTAGAGATGGCAGTTGTTAAATATAGCTTTCAAAGGTGAATTAAATGACGTCCAATATGAATGCAAAAGTAATTTGACACTTTAAAATAATTGTGTGTCAGTATCTTAACAAAAATAAATTAAATGTACTTACCATGCATTATATATATAAATATGGAGGTCGAAGAAAATAAGAGGGGTTCAAATTGTACATATATAACAAATTTAAAGAAAAGTTTAGTAAAAAATCAAATAAAAAATCGTTAAATTAATGTTTTGCAAAATACAATTTACCTACTTGAATCACTCGAAATCTGCCTCGACTATATCTATATAAATAAACATGTAATAGGTTACAAGCATAGGAGAGACTTTGACTGAAAAGAATATACAGCTAGGATGAAATCGGATCACATACTGTGTCGCGCCCCATTGCACAAAAATTTTATCATAAGAGCAAAAAAAAAAATTCTCGCCATTACTAAATTTTTTCAGTGAATCTAAAAATAGAAGTGTGCCTGAATTGTCTTGACTGCTGAGAGAGCACTCATCGAATTGATCTTTCAAATTAGCAAAGTTTGCTTAGAAAAGTCTCGAACTCTTACTTAAACAGAATAGTTTTTTTTGACATATAAGATTTTGCGAAATCTCCAACATTTATTACTGAAATGTCTCTTAACGAAATTTTCATCTTTAGCTCAACTTGAATACATGATTTTTAGAAATCATCAAATTAGATACTACTGAACTACTAAGTCATTTGGTACTTAATTAATAAAATAGTAAAAGTGGATTTACAATTATCTTTAATCCGAGACCAAATCATAAAATAACCAGTGCGCCATTTAATTTTTGGGCTTTAATAATTTTATTTGAGCTCATCATTAATAATAATAATAATTATATCTTAAGTTCTGAACATAGAAACTCAGATTCTATCTCTCCCCTTCTTATTAAGGAGCTTGAATGACAAAAACGTTCAAGAGCTCTGATTTATGATTTTTTGGACGAACAGTGTAACAAGCATCTGATTAAATTCCATTTTTGAACCTAGTTCAAATCTAACACCTCTCAAGTACTTAATCATTAGGTCACTCATTCATTTTTGATATAGTACCTTATGTATTATATATATCCTTATAATATATAATTTTTATTATAAAAATGTGATTAATTAATATGTATTAATATGAGACGATTTTTTATATTATTTTCTTTCGTTACCGTGTACGAGTACGATTACTAGTTATACATTAATGCACATAATATGCTTAACCATATATAGCAATCACTTTTTAGAACGTCAAGAAGGAAAAACATATAGAATTTTTCCAACAAACGCATATGGATGTGACTTATCTATTGTAAATTAACGGATGTTAGTAATTAGAGAGAGAATTGAGAAGATTAAAGATAATTCTTTTTCTTTTTCTCGTTGTGCAAAACAAATTTTCTCCTCTACCATGTTAGCTTCTTTTTCTTTGCTTGATAAAAAGCTTAAAGTAATAATTTACCTGCTTCAGAAAAATAGACATATATATAATTGACAAGATACAATATGTAACTATTTTACATATAAAGTAAATTTAATGTCTGCATTAACGTTTTCTTTAATTACTTGTACTCACTCCCATGTCCCATCAAATAGGATGTACGAATTTAACCAATTAGAGTTAAAAATCTAAAGTACTTATTCTTATATGATAAATATATGAAGCATATATACAAAATTTGTTTTATGTCTCATGACTTGTTAATCTCTCCCTCTAAAAGCACTTTTTTTCGTATTACCTGAACTACCCCAATGTACTTAATTAACTACTCTGGTGTACTTGCTTCATTTTACTTTAGAGAAATAATTCGAAATGAAAAGAGTTTATTGCTTTGCTCCTAGAGCTTCTAATTTGATGAAGATGCTTTCTCCAAAGTAGTGAGCCAGAAAGCGACGTCAAATTGGTCTTATGTTTGTTTAGCCTTCGTTATCATCTCTTTTTCTCTCATTTTCAAAGCAAACCTCGCATGATATAAAACAAATATGTTAAAAAACTACCACAGAAAAAGACTTTATTGTTGGTGTTTTAAAGGCTTTATTGTCGGTTATTCTACCGGCATTAAAGGGAGGTGTTAATAGTTATAGCAACCGACAATAAAATGTCAACATTTATCACCGGTTGTTAGCAAAAAATCGGTAATAATTGTGCCATTTATTTTCATTTTTTAGCTAGCAATCGGTAATAATTGGGCTCTTTATTTTCGGTTTTTAGCTAGCAATCGGTGATAAATTGTGACCTTTTATTGCCGGTTGGTTGCTAGCACTCGGCATTAATTTTACCTTTTTTTTAACTGCAACATTAGATTTGCTGTTGCCAGCCAAATTGCTGATATGATACACATCAGCATTCACATATATAAATGCTGATACACAACAACATTTAACAACAAAACAACCAGCATATATATAATTGCATAAAATATAACAATTATAAACAAAACTCATTTAAACCTGCAAAATCACATAAATATCCTACAATATTTCAAAATATATCATATTCAATACAAAATCATTCACAATATTACATCACAACGCCAAAAAATAACTCTCACAAGCACATCCATACCAAAAAAGTCTCGACTCGTCCTCACAATCAAAACTGCATCTAAAAAAAGATAAACTTATCACATAAATAAAACAGTAAAATGCTTGCAAGTTTGATTGATGAATGAGATTGAGTTAACCAGCAAAAAAGTGATTTAGTACCTTCCAAATCCATTTTCTAATATGTGTAGCAATCAATATGCTTTCAACGACCTCATGTCTTCACGTCTATATGGCCTGATATCCTGCACTCGAAGATAAAACTTATTAGATGCAATATTTAAAAGATAAGAATCGTTAAAAGATGAAAGTTGAGTTTAGCAGAAGATGAAAATGAAGAACAAAGAAGAAATATCACTAATTCGATTAGTGTAACACGAGTTATCAAATTTGCATACATTAATTATATGCTGCATCGCCAGCATAACATAATATCCTCATTCCCAACTGCCAGGTTGCTTCGGGCCCTAAAAAAGTACAACAAAACAAATAATTAACATAAATACATATTTATTTATTTCTAAAATCTTAAACCAATTGTAAAATAAAGACTTGTCCGATTTATTCATTTGTGAGTCCTAATTAAACCATATAAACTAAATCATAAATCCTTAACCGTAAACTCTACACTCTAAAACCTAAAGCCTATAACCATAAATCTTAATTCCTAAACCCTAATTTGTAAACTCTAGACCTAATTTGTAAATGGAAAACTCTAATATGTAATTCATAAATCCAAATTAAGAGAGTTTGAGATAATTATGTACTCATTCAAATCTTAAAGCCTAAACCCTAATCTCTAAACCCTAAACCTTAATCTCTAAACTGTAATTCCTACTCTAATTAAGATAGTTTGAGATAGTCACGTACCTTGAGCTTGGTCCATCTAAAATATCAATCTCTCTTATTCACCTGATGACAGATGTAACGCGTTTGGAGAGCTTTGTAAATTAATTAAATAGAAGTGCATCTCATTATTTTCAAGTGGACGTATTGAATTTAGACTTAAATATTTTGTGTATGATCAATGTGTTTGAAAAGAAAGGAAGTCTTACGTATTTAGACATGAATAAATATCTAATGGGTCGCATGTGATGCGATATGCATTGTGGCCCCGATCTATCGAATCCACGAGCCAACCCCTTGCCATCGAGATTTGCATCACAATAAGACACCAATGATTGCTGCAATTCAACCAATAAACACAAAAAAAACATATATAAAGATTATACAATTAAGAGTTTAATTATTGTTACCCCTCAATATATGGCAGCAAAATGAATGACGTCGGGTCTTGGACTTTGTTAATAAACTTATTGATGTACGTTGAAGTACCATCGAAATCAGTTCTTAGTGTGACTAACGCGCATACCATAGGGTCCATGAATAATATAGTGGAGTGGAAATGGTTACCTCTAAGGTTGTTTTCACAAATCCTATACATACATCATATGCAATTGAATATCAACTTATTAAATTATTAGAAAGAAAATAAGTACCAGAAAACTTACATGCAGTAGACTCGAAGTATAGAGACGCCGAGTTGAGTGTCGCTCATCATCTCGATGATTTCTTCAATTGACACCCAGGCGGGACCGTCATTGCTGTTGTTGAAGAGCGTCTCGGAGCCAATGTAGAAGCCCAATGTGTCGACGTGTTGGGACATCAACACACTATACAAGAATCTTGAAGCTTCGTCGAGACTTTGTAGTTTTTCATTGTCTAGTAGGGGCACCCTACAAACTCCCGACGAGCCAGTATGCGCCAGCTCGACCCTCTTCTGCTTCGGCTCTGCATGCTTTTGCTTGACAATCGGTGTTATGTCATGCGATTAACGAAGAAAGAATCAGATGGTTAAATAATTAAGCAAGTTGATAGTAAACTATTAATTACATTACCCGCTCAACATCGAGTGCCTGCACCACCTCCACAAATCTTGCAGGCCATCTAAGAAAACTCCTGATCACATCGGCGTTGTATGCATCTTCTTGACCCGGAGGAGGACACGAAATCGTGGTGTGACGGCTGGAGTGGTGTACATCGTCCAAGGCTACAAAAAGCTCATCGTAGCCGAGAGGTACACCGTGCACTAGCTGATCGGGAGTAGGCGGGAAAATCCTCCCGTATCCTATCAAGACTCTCGGCTCATCGTTATATTGTTTGAACAACTTGCAACTTATCGATTTCTTAAAAAAACCAAAAAAACAATATGATGAGAAGTTAAATGAAAACCCTAATGTTTTAAAATAATGGATGAGAGTATATACCTGAGCTTGTTCGGGCGGCTGGGGTGCATCCGGTGCATTTGAGCTCACCTTGCTCCTACCATGACTTTGGAGAGAGTCTTGATCTGGGTCTTTGTTCTGAAAAGCTTGCTGAAGCTGGAACTCAACGCTCGATAATCTTTCCTTCAGAGCTCGCACCTCCTCCGAACTAACAAACTTATCGTGGACAGAATTTCCAGAATGTAGTACAACCAGGAAATTATACAACTTAAAAACAGCAGTTATCTTAGAAAATGAAATACAACCAAGAAATAATGGTACATCTGATTCCTTAAACATATTTTCCAGAATTTCAGGAATAACACAGTCATCTACAACATCATTCATCATTTCTTCAAAAATTTCATCTCGCATACATGGTGGATCATCTGCAATTTCTGTAATTTCTACACTTTCACTTTCACTTGTTTCTGAATTTAATCTATTCTGACTCGTTCCGACATTAATGGTTTCTTGCACGATCTCTCCGTGCCATACCCAATTAGTGTACTGCTCCATAAATCCACGCCTGATCAAATGATCTATAACATCTTCAACACATCGAAATTTCTTCAAATCTCGACAATCCATACACAAACAAGCAAGAGATTTTTCACCATTCACTCCTATATTTTTAGTGGCACATTCTACAAATTCTGCGATTCTTGCCAATTATTCATCTGAAGTCTTTGCTCTTATACATCCACAAACTCCGACGATCCATCTGAAAATAATAATAATCCGATGTCAACATTACGCCTACGGCTTAGGGTATTAATTATTTCGGTCACCATCAAGTTTTGGGCTGGCCAACCATCATAACCCACTCTTTGAATACTTTGTCTCATTAGTGAACATACGATAGTTGCAAGCTAGCATTGAGAAAAATTCGGTAGCATTTCCACTTAGCTCCCCGAGTATGCCGACGAACATTTGCATGTACGCATGTACTCGTGGGAACAAAGGAGAAATCCTGAACCGCATTTTTCTCAAAGCTAGCTGGCAACTACTGTATGTCCACTAATCCTAAATGAGACAAAGTATTCAAAGAGCAGTCCCAAATGGGGACTTTTCGAGATTAATCCCTATTAGATTAATTCTGAACGGGTACAAACCTAAATTAATTATGTTCCGATATTTTGGTCCTATATGACAATACATTTACTTAAATGTATATATGTGTATATATGCATATATAGAATTGTGCTATTATGTTTTGCAAAGCACGACAAAATGTACGCTTTGCGATTATGGGTCATTGGAACGCGCTTTGAGATTTGTGCTAACATGATGATCAAAGATGCAAAGGTTCCACAATCGCAAAGCGCGTGTATTGTTGCGCTTTGCAAAGCATAGTAGCACATCTCTGCATATATATATATATATATATATATATATATATACATTTAATTTAATTTATGCAATGCAAACTATAAATTAAATTAATACTAATTAACTTTATGAAAAATAAAAATTAATGATTAACACCTCAATATATATGTAATCAAATCACCTTGTGCACGTATCACTCTTCTTTAATCTCTTTAATCGTCCTTCTAAATACAATAAACAAAAAAATTACAAAAAAAAATCTTTATATTTTTCGATGAACAATTTTGTACCATTTTTGTAAAAGCCTTTATTTTTTTGTTTTTATTTTGAAGAAATAAAAAAATAATCACAAGTAGCTAAATGAAAGTACAAAATATTTAAGTTCTTATAAAAAAATATGAAAAAAAAGAAGAAGACTTACAATTTAAATGACATTAATGGTGGAGTTTGAGTATGGAGCTTGCTGCAGGTTGGGAGAGAAGGCGCTGGGAGGTAGCTAGTGTTAATAAAAATAGTGATTATCACCGGTTCCCTATAAAAAATCGGCAATAATACTATTATCACCGGTTGCTCTGTAGAATTCGGTGATAATAGTCAGCAGTTATCACCGGTTCTTTACACTCAACTGGTGATAATAGTATTATTGCCGATTTCTCTAAAAGAACCGGTGATATTACTTTTATTATCACCGGTTTGTTTCTAACAACCGGTGATAATACTGTTTCTGTCGGTTTTCTCGACCAATCGGTGATAAATAGACGGAACTAAAGCCCTTTTCTGACGTAGTGAAATCACTGAACAAACGTAGTATCTTAATTGAATTTGTGCTTTTTCTGTGACAACCTTCATGAAAAAAACACATTAACACTCTCTCCAAAGACGAAAGAAAACACATCACATAACACTGAAGACAAAACTAAGAATTGTTTCTCCGATAAAATATGTTATATTACAAAGTCAAAACTTCATTGCATATTAATACATATGTTGTTTCCGCTTTAATAAAAAAAAGGTGTACTAGTTCTAAAGAACACTATATTTTTGTTGGATGGTTCAAATTCATCGATCGAATTGATGGTTATGTTACTTTATTAAAGTTTATAAATCAAATGACAAGGTTAAAAATATTTTTATATCTATTTATTGAGTTATATTTTCTTACAAAAAGTTACTAGGGATTTATACGTATATAACGAGTCTGGTGAGAGTGTTTTTATATTTGTATCCCTCTAAATTAGTGTTATACATACTTCCACTATCACATAATGAATTTTTAACACCGATCCTTTTCAACCAGATTTAGATTTAAAATAGAATTTTAACTAAACTCCGGTTTAAAATGTTGTAAAATAATTAAAAATAGGAATTTAAAATCGCATTTTATAAGAGATCCGGTTTAAAAAATTCCTTTAACAGCGGACAGGATCTTTATAACCGAATGGCTTTAAAACTTTAGTTTTATATGGTATCTTTAAAAGCGGACCAGTATACGGGTTCGGTGCTAAAACTTTCTTTTTATAGCAGACTGTTTGGGCTCCGATTTTAAAAATGTGTTTAACAGCGTAATTCTTGTAGGATCCGGTTTTAAAAGCTTTTTAGCAAAAACCCACGGATTGACTTGTGACTCTTTAATCTACATCGTCCATTTGAAATCAATCCAACTCTCATTAACCACTCAGATTATACCCACGAATTGCTCCCTTCTTTTGCCTCTTCCATCTCTTTATAACTTCTTTAATTTTCATTTCATCTCTCATTTCTCTATCTCTCAACAATCAAAATCTTACTTGAAAAAACTCTTCAAATATTAGTGAAGATTTGAATAGTTGAAGAAGATTTATTTTGAAGAAGATTTGAAGAAGATTTAATTGAAGATTACGCTTTTTTCTTCATATTATTTTATCTTTGTTCAAATTAACAAATATCATTCTAATAATCTCAGCTTTACAAAATATGTGAAATTAGATGATTTTTTATTAAACAAAAAATATCTTAGGTCATTCTTAGAACAAATTCTAAAATTGTAGGTTATTTTTAAAATTATATTCTAGATCGTTTTTAGAAAAATCTAAGATTCTAGATCATTTTAAAATTTTTTTAAAAACCTTTTGAGCCGGCCCCTAGTAATAGTAATAGTAATAATATATGCGATTAGAATTACCGTATAACTAAGAAGATGAGTACTAAATTGTTCTTACACTACTATAGAAACTCAGAAAGCATCTTTAAAACCGACTCTTTTAAATCGGGGTTACCATTTAAAATCGGACACAACTTCAAATTCGATTTAAAATGGTGAAATTCGTTTTTTTAACACCTTTTAAACCGGCCCCTAGGCAGCAATCCGGTCTTAAACACAACCTTTAAAAGCGGACTGCAGGGCCAGTCCTGTTTTAAAGGCTTTAAAACCGGACGCTGGTCAGGGGTCCGGTTTAAAAGGTTTTTATTTAACAGCGGCCTCTCCCTCCATCCAATTTTACAAGTTTTTTAAAAGCGGTGTTGGTACAAAGTCCAGTTTTAAATGTTTTAGTGCGAAAACTTTTCTGTCTCCCGCCTAGAAGTCTTCTTCTCTCTCCTTTTCTTCTCTTCCAACCAGCGTTGGCCACCTACTTTCTTCTCTCCCAACCGGCATTAGCCACCATCAGCTAATAATTTAATACCTCCATCTAACTCTCCATCAGCCAATAATTTAATACCTACATCTAACTCTCCAAAACCATTAAATCTCATTTAAGTATTTTTTTTATTTTGTATATTGTGAAATTTGTTATATGTTCTATCTTGTCTCTTAAATTTGAAGACTTCTATCTCCATTAATTAAGGTAAATAATTTCTTGCATATATTAATTTTAGTAGTTAATTAATTTTTTCATATTTAATTTGCTATTAATGTGTCATTTTTGTAAAATTAATTACAGTGATTTCATCTTCATCATCACATCTTCCATTGCAACTATTTGGAGGTATTTTTTATTAATATCTACTTTTTATTTAATTAGTTTTATAGATCGAATTAATACACCAAATTTAGATACGAAATTTGCATTGCATATAATTGAATTGAATACATATATATATAGAATCCGGCTAACGTACTAACGTTAGCAAAACCAAAACCGTGCTAACGGATGCTTATTTCGAATTCCAAATCACAAACGACTGATCCAAACTGATCCAAACGGCCGTTTGTGATTTGGAATTCGAAATAAGCATCCGTTAGCACGATTTTGGTTTTGCTAACGTTAGTACGTTAGCCGAATTATATATATATAAATATATATATAATATATATTTATATGTTATATATATGTAAGTATTGTCATATATGACCAAAATAACGAAACAAAAATAATTTAGGTCACTCGTTCGAGATTAATCCAATAGGGCTTAATTTCGAATAGTCCCCCGTATGGGACTGCTCTTTGAACACTTTGTCTCATATAGGATTAGTGGACATATGATATTTTCCATCTGGTATTGCAGAGAATTCGGTTCAGTATTTCCCTAATTGTTCTCATGAATACATGCGTACATGCAAGTGTGCGTCGATGTATTCGGGGAGCTGAGGGGAAATGCTGCCGGATTTTTCGCAAACCCTAGATTGCAATGGATGGAGCGATAAGAGTTTTACATCTTTACTCCAACTTTTAGGAGCAATGTTGCCAAAAAATAATGTGTTGCCAAATTCAACTAACGATGCCAAGAAACTTTTATGTCCTTTGAGTATGGTGGTGCAGAGAATTCATGCATGTCCAAATGACTGCATACTTTACAGAAAGGAGTACATTCACCTAGATAAATGTCCGACATGTAATGCATCACGGTACAAATCGAGTAGCGATACTGAGAGTGAGGATGGAAAGAAAAGATCACCCGCAAAAGTGTTATGGTACCTACCGATAATACCAAGGTTTTGGCGTCTCTTCGTGAATTCAAGAGATGCCAAATTATTACGATGGCACTCTGAGTATAGGACAAAGGATGGACAACTATGACATCCCGCTGACTCTCCCTAATGGAGGAACATAAATAGGAAATTCTGGGATTTTGGGAGCGAGCCCAGAAATTTAAGATTGGGGCTATGTACAGACGGAATGAATCATTACGGCAACATGAGTAGCTGTCACAGTAGATGGACGGTGCTATTGTGTGTGTACAAACTTCCTCTCTGGTTGTGCATGAAAAGAAGACACATAATGATGTCATTGTTGATTTTGGGGCCCAAACAACTTGGAAATGATATAGACGTGTACCTTGCACCATTGATGGATGACCTCCAAAAATTATGGAGTACAGAAGAGGAAGTGTACGACTCGCATTTGAAAGAACACTTCACTTTTCGTGCCATGATTTTCTGCACGACCAATGACTATCCCGCATACGGGAACTTATCCGATTACAAGATTAAATGGGGCAAAGCATGTGCCATTTGTCGCGAAGACACACATTCTATACGATTGAGTCACTATAAGAAGAATGTTTACATGGCACATCAAAGACACCTTGCAATTAAGCATCCATATCGAGATTTGACCAAATAATTTGATGGAAAAGAAGAGTTAGTAAAAGCAAAACAACCATTATCCGGAAGAAGGATTTATGAGATGGTACAAAATGTAAAGGTCCAGTTTGGAAAGAAGTTCGACAATAGCTCTCTCAAAGATTCAATATGGAAGAAGAAGCACATATTCTGTGATCTTCCTTACTGGCAACATTTGGAGGTTAGGCATTGTTTGGATGGTATGCAAATCATCAATAACGTCACCGAGAGTATCCTTGGTTTGCTGTTGAATATTCCTGAAAAAACTAAAGATGGCATCAAAGCGAGAAAGAATATGTTGGAATTGGGGATTCGTCCGGAGTTAGCACCGGTGGAACGAGAAAAGCATACATACCTGCCCGCAGCAAGCTAGACTCTAACAACTAATGAGAAAAAGAGTTTGTTGGGGTGCTTAAATGACCTTAGGGTGCCATCGGATTATTCCTCAAATATCTCAGCAAAGGTGTCGATAAAGGAAATGAAATTGATCGGAATGAAATCACATGACTATCATGTCTTGTTGGCACAGTTGCTTCCAGTTGCAATTCGAGGAATTTTCAAACCCCCTATAAGAAGGACCATCACCAAGTTGTGTTTTTTCTTCAACTCAATTTGCTCCAAGGTAATCGATTGTTCAAAATTGCAAAAACTGCAGACCGACGTAGTGTAGACCCTCTGTGAGCTAGCGATGTATTTTCATCCATCATTTTTTGATATAATGGTTCATTTGACCATTCATCTCATGCGGGAGATAAGCATGTGCGGACCAATGCATTTACGTTACATTTATCCTTTTGAGAGAGGAATGGTAAACTAAAAGGATTGTGTCGGAGTCGTTCTCGGCCCGAAGGGAGCATAGTTGAAGGTTACATTGCAGAAGAAGTTATTGAGTTCTACACCGATCACATGAATGGATCGATCCTATTGGACTTCCGAAGTCTCGACACGAGGGTAAAAAGGGACCAGTCATCAAAAAGGTGGATGAGCGAATGTTAGAAAAAGCACATTTGAAGGTCCTTATGGAACTTGAAGATGTGCCTCCTTATGTTCAAGAGCACATTGAGGAGTTGAGGGTGCAAAATTGATCGGGTCGTGTTGATTGGGTTATCAATGAATATAATAAGAAGTTTACAAAATGGTTGAAGGATAAAATAAAATCTGAGGGGTCGAGGAATGAGACATTGGTATTACTAGCACGAGGTCCATCATTGAACGTGCTCACCCATCAAGCTTTTGACATGAATGGATTTACCTGGTACACCAAAAAACAAGATAAAAAGAGCACGGTACAGAATAACGGAGTAATAACATAAGCTTTACCAGCTGATGGCGACAAGGCAATGTCATATTACGGCCGAATTGATGAGATTTAGGAACTTGATTACATAAGATTCAAGTTTCCCTTTTTTATGTGAATGGTTCAATGAAAGTGGTGTGAATGTGGAAAAGGAATCTGGATTCACAACAGTTGAAATGAAACGAGTTGGTCATCGGAATGACCTTTTCATACTCGCAAATAAGTAAAGCAAGCATTTTATGTTGTTGATCTGGCCGATAAAAAAAGGCATGTGATTCTTTCGGGCAAAAGACGAATTATCAATGTCGTGAATGTCACCGATGAACAACAAAACGATCAATTCGACGAAGTACCGCCATTTTCAACTGGTATTGATGCTGATCCAGTGGACAAAAGTGACGCGCCATATTATTTGTGTTCAGGTACTTTTCAATTGACAGTTACTCTTAAATACCAAATATTTTTGCATTATTTTGCGATTGCTAATTTGGTTTTTTATTTTACATTCAGATCACAATGAAGGTTGTGGGTCAAACATCGTAAATCTAAAAAAACATAGTTTTTGTCTATACAGTATTGTAATGATATGATGAAGCTACTATTTTTTTTTAATTGTTGTAATTGTTTTACTTTGTGTAATTTATCAATTGTTGTAATTTTTATGAATTGTGGTAATTTTTATGAATTATTGTAATTTATGACTAATGGTTCTAATTACTTTACTTTACGTAATTTATGAATTGTTGTAATTTTTATTAATTATGATAAATATTTTATTATAAATTTATGCTAAATTTTCTTTTCAATTATAATAAATTATTGATATTCTTATAAAAATAAATGAAATTAGTTTTTCGTATATATTTTAGTGTTAAATATTACTTTTAATTTTATTAAGTTATAAATAATCTTATAAAAATAAATA
Source organism: Eleocharis quinqueflora (assembly GCA_964058865.1). Taxonomy (NCBI): domain Eukaryota; kingdom Viridiplantae; phylum Streptophyta; class Magnoliopsida; order Poales; family Cyperaceae; genus Eleocharis; species Eleocharis quinqueflora. The sequence goes on from CAXKVX010004017.1 coordinate 15,340, forward strand.
AAATCAAATTTTCGTTAAAATTTTGCATATAAAAAATTTTGCAGTTAGAGGGACTCGAACCCAAGTTCTCCATCTCTCCATCCAACACCCAAATCACTACACTACTTGGTATTTCGTGATAACCCAGCACATTTAATATTTTTATTATGGTTCTCAACCTTTAATACCGACCCTGATGTGTAGGTTCGGATTTAAAGCCTTTTAATCCAATGTTAAAGGGTTTTCAGCGCCATTTCAAACCCTTAGACATTTTTGGAGCATCATTCGCACCGCTGGTCGACCCTACTGTACAAAAAAAAATCGACCCAGCCCTATGCCGCCACTGCTCTCAACCCCCTCCCTGCAGCCGCTGCTCTCTGATCCGCTCCTTACTTAGTGTGCCGCTGCTTGCTGCTGTGCTCACTGCTTAATGGTAACTCTAATGACTCTCTATTATTCGTACGAGTAATTTGGGTTGTTGAATGGTTGTTTTGGCTATAAACTTGTATTATTTTCCAAAAATAAGGGGTTTATTTGGATAGTTCTAGACATTTGTCAAAAATAAGGGGTATATTTGATTAGTTTGAGCAAAATGGGTCATATTTGATTAGTTTGAGTCATTTACCAAAAATTTTGTGTCTATTTGATTAGTTTGAGTTATTAGCCAAATATTCAAAATTTATTGATTAGTTTGAGCTATTTACCGAAAATTTGATGTCTGTTTGATTAGTTTCAATAATTACCACAAATTTGGACTCTATTTGTAATCGAACTTGTTTAGTTATTAATTGAATAATAGTATTTCTTCTAATATAATTGTTACGTGTGTTTGTATTGACAGTCATGTCGTCGAAAGGTTCTTCAGGTCGAAAGGTCAGATCGAAGTCCACAGCCAAAATACTACGCAACGACCATGATAAGCACATCAAGTTTGATGACAATGGCGTAGCAATTGGTGAGTATGTCAATGATTGGTCAACATGGATGGGTGTTAATGTTAGAATGCACGTGTCCTGTAACATAAAGTGTTGGGAGCTTGTTGACAACGATTTAAAAGAAACGCTTTGACGACAAATTAGGTTAAATCTTAAACACTACATTACTCATATTTGCATAACCCAAAATTGCAATGGCGTATATATATGTATATATATAAATTACAATTTTGTTGTATTTTGCAGGAAGAGTGGAACATGAAAGATGACTCCCAAAAAGAAAGGACACTTGCAAAGATGTGCGAGCTTTGGAAGGGTTGGAAGGTAAGACTAAGGTCAATGTACATTTATCGTGACAATCCGCATATGTTGTGGGAAAAGAAAGAACCGATCACTGAAGAGGATTGGAGGAAATTCGTCGAGTACACGCACAACGAGGAGTTCAATGTATGACTTGTTTTTCTCGTCAACTATATTTTGTAATTTTAATTGGTATTTGATATATTAACAAGTATAGTATAATCTCTTTTTGCAGTCGCTAAGGCAGCAGAATAAAGTTAACACAGAAAAAATGGCGCATCACCACACGACTGGATCAGGTGGCATTAAGAGCGCGAGGAAGATCTAGAAATCCACTGATGTTATCAAGCTTGATGAAGGTACCTTTCTATCTATTTTCAATAATGCTATCACTTGTAATAAGGCTTTTAAAGATTTAATCTATGATTGATTAATAATTATATCTATTTATTTTCAATAATGCTATAACTTGTAATAAGGCTTTTAAAGATTTAAGCTCTGATTGATTAATAATTATATTTATTTAATTAGACAGGATCAGATTATAAATTGGTGAGCCCCTCCGTCGATGATAGGAGTATGTCATTCCTTAGAGCTCATGCTAGAAGAGTAAAAATGAAGAATACATAATTGTCAATGAGGAGACGAGAGAGGTCGCTAAGCGAGCGGTATTTCTAATTCTTATACTTAATTTTGTCTGAATTTCGTCGACATTGATTGAATTCTTTAGTTATTGATTAATAGTGATGTGGTTTATTCTAATTTACATTATTTTATGTCAAGTAACAAAATCTTTGGAAGTCACTCAGGAAGCGTTCCAAGAGAAACGACACCATGACATACTTACTGCTGCTATAGGGACGAAGGAGCACGGAGGGAGGGTGCGCGGCTACCCACGACAGGTCAGGCTGATAGATGTCTTTAGAAAGGGGCCGAGAAGGAAGAATACCCACGAGAACCACGAGAAATGGGTCAGCCGGATGGAGTACGATAAATTGCAGCATCAAATGCAAGAATTGATGCTTCAAGCGGGTCCAATTAGTGCTGTGCTGCACAAACTATCAGCGAACCACAATTTCGTCTGTACATGACACCGAGTGCTCATTCTTTAACAAGCTATGATGATATACTGTTTATCGTTCTTTCTCTTTATATTTGCATACTTAGTTCGTGTTATTATTTTGTTCATTTCGTTGAATTTGTTTGATTACATTTGTCCTTATGTTGATTACATCTTTTCTTATTTATTCTTAAGGAGCCTTCACCGTGCAAGCTATGATGGCATACGGAACTGTAAGGCCACAGAACACCGTTCACGGAGTGCATGTCCCTTCTGGCCTGGTTAGTGTGGGCATCGATGAAGTAGTTGAAGGTCAAGAAGACACGCTTGTTCCAATTCCACTAGACGGATTAAGTACCGCGCGTGAACATAGCGGTTATTGTCTCACTTGGCCGCCATCGTTAATCGAGTTGTATACTCCCGAGCAGGTATTCAATAATTTTCTATTTTTTAATTAATTAGTGTGAATTTCATACTTACGTGATTTAAGCACAGAGTACTCCCGATTCGAAGAGAAAAGGAAAGGCATTGATGGAAAGCCCGGCCCGTCCTCACAGGGCACCACTCCTTCTCGATGAATTCTTGTTGCTCCTTGACGAATCGGGCATGAAATTGTACAATACAGTGAGCACCTTTTTCTTTGTATTTAGAGTAGAAAAAAGTATTCAATTGTGTTATAACTTGACTTGAATTACAATTTCATAAAATCTAATGATGAACCAACGAGATGACCAGACTGTATTCGAATTCGGCAATCTGAGTTTGTTTGGCTTAGATAGCGTGCACTATCTGCCAAAGAGTGAGGTCATGGACCTCCTCAAGCCGGGTTCTTGGCTAGGTGCCACGCTTCTTCAGACGTTGTGCAAGTAAGGATCTACAAACATATTATTAATTCAAAGTATCCATAATTGAAATTCAAATATAATTGCAATTTATTAACAAACATGCAGGACTCTAGCGGAGCATCTTGAGAGCTTCGGGATCTTGTCGAGGTTTTCCTTTCTTGATCCTGCCTGTTGCTCGGTGACTAATTTGATGAATGATTTTGCCTCTACGGTGAATTACGTTACGTCATTCTTCTCGGCTCTCCAAGACTCGTCATCCAATATTTTTTTGCCGTACATTCAAGGATTAGAATAATTATTCTTTTTGATAATACAATAACTTATTTTCATTAAGTACAAACTAAATTAAATGTGAATAATTATAGTCCCCATTGGTATCTAATTGTTTTGCAAATCTCCTTAGAGCAAATTTATGTTATTGATTCGCAAAACAAATCGGGGAACAAGCTAGGTATCGTTTCGGTTTTAAATGCATAAGTTATCTCAATCTCAAGCACTTATAATATATATAGATGATTAGTTGTATTGATTTTCACTTCTATTAATTTTGTACAGGGCGCTTCGACAATACTATCAACGGATGCAATCGAGCAAAACGAGCAAATTCGAGGTCAAACAACTCAAGGTATGTGTTCTATAGTTATTTTGAATTGTATTTGCAATTAGATCAATTTAGTAGAATTTGAGTCTTTTATCAAAATAGTATGTTACATTGTAATTTTTGTAGAGCCCTCTGCAACCCAATAGCTGGGAGTATGGATATTACGTAATGCGATCGATGTATCAGATAGCTACAACGTATCATGATGCATCTAGTTTGAGATTACTAAAGCTTAATGTGTAAACTATATTTTAGATTGAATTATTTACACATATTATTACTTTGTGTTATCAAATTTCAACAATAGCCCTAATTTCTTTCAGGAACTTCATCCGTATCTTTCTTTGTATTCATCGAGCGATATCGTCGAGGTAAAAACATTGATTTGCAATTTTGTCAATTATTATTTGTGATATTGTGTATTTGTGACTTTGGAGATTTATGATATACATTTGTATGTTATATTTGTGATTGTATGCACTTTGACTTTGTAATTGCATGTGATTATATTTTGATTATTTTGTATGCATGTATTTACTTTAATTTGTTGTTATATGAATTTTTATTTATATGTGTTGTTGTATGTATGTGTGCATGTTGTAATTGTATGAATTAATGTTGCATGCTGGTGCATGCTGTATAAGGCTAGTAAAATGGACTAGCCACCCAAAACAAAAAAAATTAAACCCTTAAAATCGAACCCTAACATGGAGTCTGATTTAAAAGCCTAAATATACGAAACTTCCTACAGAACCTTTTAAACCGGACGCCATGTTAGGGTCCGGTTTTAAATATAATATTAACAGCGGACTCTGGGCTGAGGGCCCCGTTTAAAATGTTTTTGTAAAAGTGGATCGCTCCGCTGTAAAAACATCTTTAGAAGCGGACTGGTCTGGTTTTAAAGGGTATAATATTAACAACGGCCCATGGAGGCTTTTAAAAGCCCTTTCTTTTACAGCGGAGTGCAGTTCGTTGTTAAAAGGTGTTTTGGTCCACTTCTAAAGGTTGAATTTGTGGTAGTGTTACCTATACCATTTTCCCTATAAGCTAACCATAATCGTTCTTTCATCTATATCCTTAATTACATGACAAGCTAAAAAAAAAATTCATTGCCCATAGGTTTACAACACCCACAAACAAATAAAAAAATAAACTTGAAAAAACCTCTTCTAAAAGTAGCATCTAACAGAGCTTGAATCCTAGACCTCACCACTACACTAAGTAAGACTTGGCCTAAAAAAATCTTATCCATATATGTTCTAGTGAATATAATACACATAAGGTAAATAATAGAATGATTGTGTTGTTACCAAAAAATTTAGAACTAGTTTTAAAAATAAAAAAGCCTCCAATATCACTATTTGATCAGATGGCCAAAATTAGTTACCGGTTTTGTCCCTCAAAAAGATATAGTGTAATGTAACATTGATTGTACTCTTCGTGAGCACAAGATTTGCATCTCAATAAGAGGTATCTGTAATAAATAATGTGAGTTTTAGGATCCTTTATATGTCCAAAAAAGAGATAATATGTATGATAACGTTGGGAGTGTTTGGTACCTCCACTATTTCGGAATAGAGCTCTATTCCGGAATTGGAGTGCGCCAAACGGGTTTTCGAAATCATAGAATAGTGGTAAAATAGGGTATTCCGGTATACCACCATATAGATGGAATAGCGAAATACACTGTTCCGTATGACTAACTAATCAAATTTATTATATTTTAATATTTCATCATTACTATTATTATTATTATTAATATTATTATTATTATTATTTATTATTAGTATTATAATATTTCATAATTATTATTATTTTATTATTATTTATGATAATTATTATTATATTATTATATATATTTTATTATTCTTGTTATTTATTATTATTATTATTTATTTAGTATTATAATATTTCATTATTATTATTATTTATTATTACTGTTATTATTATTTATTATTAGTATTATAATATTTAATCATTATTATTATTTTATTCATTATTATTTATTTTTATTATTATTATTATTATTAATTATTACTAGTATTATAATATTTCATCATTATTATTATTATTTTATTATTATTTATGATAATAATTATTATATTATTATTGTTTATTTTTATTATTATTCTTATTTATTATTATTTATTATTCTTATTTATTATTATTTATTATTAGTATTATTATTATTTATTATTAGCATTATAATATTTCATTATAATTATTATTTTATTATTATTTATGATAATTATTATTATATTATTATTTATGATAATTATTATTATATTATTATATATATTTTATTATTCTTGTTATTTATTATTATTATTATTATTTATTTAGTATTATAATATTTCATTATTATTATTATTTATTCATCATTATTTATTATTATTGTTATTATTATTTATTATTAGTATTAAAATATTTCATCATTATTAATATTTTATTCATTATTATTTATTAGTTAATATTATTTATTATTATTTTTATTATTATTTATTATTAGTATTATAATATTTCATCATTATTATTATTTATGATAATAATTATTATATTATTATTATTTATGATAATAATTATTATATTATTATTTATTTTTATTATTATTCTTACTTATTATTATTTATTATTAGTATTATTATTATTTATTATTAGTATTATAATATTTCATCATTATTATTATTTTATTATTTATGATAATAATTATTATATTATTATTATTATTATTTATTATTATTATTATTATTATTGATTTTTATTTATTATTAGTAGTATTATTATTATTTTATTAGTATTATAATATTTCATCTTTATTATTATTATTATTTTATTATTATTTATTTTTGTTTTTTATTATTATTATTATTTATTATTATTTTATTAGTATTATAATATTTCATCTTTATTATTATTTATTACTTTTATTATTATTATTATTTATCGTTATTTGTTATTTATTATTATTATTATTAGGATTATAATATTTCACCATTATTATTATTATTTTATTATTACTATTATTTTTTTTTATCATTATAGTGAATTTTATTATTTTTATTTATTTTGTTAAATAATGCATATTATTGTTAATTTATTATATTATTTAGTTTATTATCGTTATCATTACTATATTATATTATAATCATTATTATTATCATAACTATCAATATTTTTACTATTCCAATTGACACTTGCCAAACGGCAATTTTTCTCTTCAGAATAGTCAAGAATACCACTCTTCTACCACTCTTCCAAAATCACACTATTCTATTTTTACTATTCTAATTCCACTATTCTGACGCTATTCTTTGATTTGCCAAACGGACCCGTTGTGATTAGTGTCAGAACATGTGATGGCGAGACTGAGGACTTTCCCATTAAGATAGGATTACATCAAGGATCAACCTTGAGTCCTTACATTTTTTTTCTTAGTGATCGATGAGATCACGAAAGATATGCAAAGCGATATTTCTTGGTGCATGCTCTTTGCAGATGATGTTTTTCTAATTGACGAAAGTAAAGTAGAATCAAAAGGTTGGAGTATATAAAGTGCGAGTTCAGTGGCGTTCGATCAGAAGATGGAGATGTCAGTTTAGATGGACAAATAGTGCCTAGAAGAAACACCTTTCGGTATTTGGGATCGATGCTACATAGTGATGGTGAGATTGATTAAGATGTTAGTTATAGAATAAAAGTGGGTTGGATAATATGGCGACAAGCATCTGGCATCTTATGCGACAAGAAGGTCCCACAAAAGTTGAAAGGCAAGTTCTATAGGATGGTGATCAGACCCGCACTGTTGTATGGAGCAAAATGTTGGGCAACTAAAGTGCA
>CAXKVX010004018.1:0-20014 GCA_964058865.1 Eleocharis quinqueflora
TCTTCGAACCTCCACCTCAACCTCAAGCACAACCACAATAACAAGACAATACATTTCCAAGACCTCATCAACCTACAAGTTTCACCTTGGCGAGTGTGTAACAACTTTCAAACCAATTACATGATCTTACGTTGCACAAGATGAAGTACTATAGAGGAGTAGATGAAAGTGTTAGAAAATTAGGGGTTGGAGTTTAATGCACAAGACTAAGGTTAAATCAATAGGCGAAAGCGATTTCAATTCAAGTTAAAGCTTTTAGACCTTAATCACCTAGACAAGTAATAGAGCAAGCAATTTCAAGAACTAATTGAGAAAATCACAAAATTAAGAGCAAAGTACTAAAAAGAAAGAGAGAGTGAAAATATAGCAATCAAGAACAAGAGAACACACTATGTAACGTGGTTCGGCCTATCAAATCAACTTATGCCTATGTCCACGAGTCTTTCAAAATAAAATCTTCTTTCTGGGCCGATTTCACTATAAATGAGTGTTCTTTTATAAAGTGTGGAGCCGATCTTTGACTTCTTCTACACAAGTAAGTCAATCCTTTTCTCTTAGACCAATGCACGGGACAACACCTCGATACACGGTAAAAAGGCCTGATTGACAACACAATCTAGGACAGGAATGCACCACTTGACAACACAAATGTGATGCATCAAAGGCTAAAACTAGCTAAGGGTTTTGTTCTCGAATAGACAATAAGAGAATAGTAGCTATCCTAATTGCTCTCTAGGTTAGGTAGCTGGAGGAGACTTGAATCATGCTCTTTTCTGTGCTCAATTGATGCTGGGAAGCTTGTAGAAATATTTTGATGGTTTGCTGGTTCATTTCTACATCTCTTATATAGGCTGGACACTTCTTGGGATCTTGGATCAGTGAAAAATCTTCATAGCATTACAGCTTCTCCATAACAGGTTGGACAAGGCGTTATAACGCCTTGGACATCTTCCCCTTTTGTCCTTCTACAACTGACTTATGGGCCGAATCTTCAGGAACTCGTTATAACGCTTTGCTCACTCGTTATAACGGGTTGTAACCCGTTGTGATGCCTTTCTGAAGCGTTACACCAACGCTTGTCTCGGTAAAATCCAGCTTCTGCATCTTCTCTCACATTGCTTTAAACCATATAAAGCCTTGTGTAGCCTATAGACATGATTGGTGAATGAAGGGTGCTCAAATCCTTAGGTTGGAAAACATATATTTCTTCATTTATAAAACCGTTCAAAAATGTCCTTTTAACATCCATTTGGTATAGTACAAACTTCATGTAAGATGCATAAGCAAGATGCATTCTAATGGACTCCAATTGTGCTACAGGTGCAAAAGTCTCATCATAATCAACTCCCTCTTGTTGAGTATACCCTTTTGCAACAAGTCGTGCTTTGTTTCTAACAATATTACCAAATCCATCCTTTTTGTTTCTATAAACCCACTTGGTTCCTATTATGGTTCGATTTGGAGGTTTTGGCACCAATGTCCATACCTTGTTACGTTCAAATTGTATAAGTTCTTCTTGCATAGCAAGAATCCAATTTGGATCTTGGTTAGCCTCCTTTAAATGTGTGGGCTCAAGTTGTGACACAAAAGCACAATGAAAAATCATACGATTTAACCTAGAACGAGTTGTAACTCCAACTCTAGGATCTCCTATGACATTATCTAAAGGATGAAAATTAACCTCCCGAAGCACCTCGGGTATTTTGATATTCGGTGTTGCTTGATGAGACAACTTCTTCTTGTAATTCTTCATTTTGCATGTTTCCTTCCATTCCGTTTTCATCTAGTTTTCTAGGTGATTCTTCATTCAATGCATTATGCTCTCCCTCAATTTCTGCACTATGAGTTTCTCCAACATCTTTTTCATTGAGAATAATTCTTCCTTGAGTCACTTCGTTATTTGTCACATCTTCTTGCATGGGACTACCATCTTCAAGAGAGTTGATTGTATCTACAATATCTTTGTTCTTTTTCTCAATATTAGCGGTGCTTTCATCAAATTTAACACGAATAGACGCAACAATGGTTTTAGAATGAAGTAAATATACCCTATAAGCTCTACTCGTAGATGAGTATCCTACAAAAATTTCTTTCAATGATTTTGAATCAAACTTACCTAATCCTAAGGATTGGTCAAGTACAAAGCATTTCGACCAAAAAACCTTAAAGTAAGAAATATTTGGCTTATAACCTTTCAAAATATCATAAGAAGGTCTTATTTGTCAAGGGCCTAATATAAACTCGATTTATTATTTTACATACAGTATTAATGGCTTCGACCCAAAGGAATTTAGGAGTCATGTACTCATTGAGCATTGATCTTGCAAGTCTCTATTTTTACGTTCAACTACTCCATTTTTTCAGGTGTTCTTGGTGCGGATAATTCATGTATATAACCATTTCTAGCACAAAAATCATATATCCTAGAGTTTTCAAATTCACCACCATGGTCACTATGAATGGTGACTATTTTGGTCTCTCTTTGGTTTTCAACTTGTGAGCAAAAGTCAATAAAATACTCACAAACCTCTTCCTTGTATCTCAAAAAGTTGACCCAAGTGTACCTACTAAAATCATCTACAATGAAAAAAACATATATTTTTCTTTTCAAACTCGGTATGTTAATTGGTCCAAATAAATCTATGTGTATGAGTTCCAATGGTCTTTTGGTTGAGATATGATCATTTGGCTTAAAACAAGTTTTTACAAGTTTACACTTCATACAAGCATCACAAATGCCATCAACATTCATTTTAGAAATGGGCAAACCTCTAACTAATTCAAGGTTAATAAGTTTATTAAGTGAGTTGAATGATGTATGACTCAACCTTCGATGCCACAACCATGAATCGAAACTTGTAGCATTTAGATAAAGTTCACCGGTGATAAAATGATTGATATGAAGATAATAAACATTCTTGGTTCTTTTATCGGTATAAACTAACTCATTTGTCTTGGTATGATAGAGAGAACACTCTTGGTCATTAAAACTAAGGTTAAAACCAGAATCACACAATTTGCCTATATTTAGTAAGTTAAAATTCAAACCGTTAACAAAATAAACCTCATCAATAGTTAGGTGATTGTTGCCAATGGACCTGATTCCAACGATTTTACTTTCACGTTCATTGCTTCCGAAAATCACTTGACCTCCATCATATGGTGTAAGACTTTTAAATACATATCTATTACTCGTCTTGTGGTGTGAGCAACCACTGTCTATTATTCAAGAAAACCCCTTGTATGATGAAGCCAAGCATACCTAAGTTTTTGAAAAAGATATGTAACTAATGTTTTAAAAACTAAGAAATTGACTTTAGGGTTTTACTTTTGAGATACTTGTGAAAGGTCTAATTTGATTTAGGGATTTTAGGAACCCAAACATAAAGTTTCTTAAGTTTATTTTTCTTAAAAGGACATTCAAATGACATATTACCTAGATGACTAGAATGATGACATGTAATGTTTGAGGTACTAGACATCTAAGATATTCTTGTGCAAGAGCAAATAGTTTTATGTTTGTATTCAAAATGCTTCTCTTTGTGATAATACTCCTTAGCTTCCAAAACCTAGGCCTTTTGAAATAATAGCTCTTAATAGTATTGGCCGTTGGTTTATGTCTATGAAACTTTTGAATTGTTTTGGACTTAATAATTTCTACATTCTCTTCAATAATCCCCAAAGAAGCAATATTCTTCCATTTGTCCAATTTATTGTGTGTAAACCTCTTATCGTATCTAATTGCATGATAAGTACATTTTGATTTGGAGGGTTCTCTTTTACGAATGGTAGATGTAGATGTAGATGTATATATATATATATATATATATATATATATATATATTATTCATTAGATTTTAATTTGTTATTTTTAAAAAATGATTGTTCACATCTAGTCTTCATTGTTGATTAAATATTTATTCACTTTCAAATGTCGTAAGAATTTGAATTCATGATTATTTGCTATTACAAAATTTGTAAGGTCCATAAATTGATTAAAATGTTTTAATTTATATGTAATATATATAGTTTATTCGTAAAAAATGTTTAAATTTTATGCAATTTTATATACTAACTTCGAGATGAGCTCTTGTTTAACGATTTATTTGTTATTAGTCTGACAATTATTTTTTAAAATAATTATCAAAGTTGGTGGGTTTTACAACTACAATCATCAATTGTCAATCCGAGAACACTTATTTATTGCTAGTTTCTAGCATTTGATGTACTACATTTGTATTGTCAAGTAGTGCATCTATGTTCTTGATTGTGTAGTCAATCAGACATTTTTGCCTTGTAGAGTTGTGTAGCCCCTTGCATAGGTTTAGAAATCTATGATTGATTTGCTTATTGAGAAGAAATCATAGATAGATTCCGTAATTGTAAAAAACACTTATTGTTTAGTGGAATCGATCCTGAAAGGAAATTTTGGTTCTGGGCGTTTCGTGGATGTAGGCTGAACCACATTACATTGTGTGTTCTTGTGTTCTCTTGATCGCTCTTGGTCTTTACTCTCTATTTACTATTCTTGCACTTTGTTATTTTGATTTTCTCAATGGCTCTTAGTACTTGCTTGCTGAAATTTTTAGCTAGGTGATTAAGGTCTAAAAGCTTGAATTGTAATTGTTGTATATGCTTCTGCACTAACACTTGACCTTAAGACCCCTCAATCATTCTAACAATAATACCTACAAAATTAAATCAAATCGATGATGATAAATCGAGCCACATATATTAATATTTTTTTGACAAGGTGTTATGTATCTTCATTCAATTCAGCATATTTCTCACACCAACATAGCAAAACGCGACTGACAAGATTGAAAACAAAAATATCATCTAATAATCAAATAAAAATAAATAAGAGCCATATTATTGGATTAACCTAAGGTTAACTGAACTAGAGTCTAGAACCCATATGTCCATATTGAAATAAAACTGAAAACGATATTTCTGAATTAGATAAACAAAATTGGATAGCAACATTCATTTTGCTTATTTATGGAGTTGAGCAAGGATCACTTCACATGTAGTACTTAAATTGATTGGATTTTATTGTGTTGTTATTTTTATTATATTTCAATTTGTATATGCTTTTTCTAATGAAGTTTGTTTACTTGCCATTTTTCTAGCATTACTATTTTGTAATAACAATTTAAGCATATATCTAAGTATATACAATAGTAACAAGTTTGAAGCACATATTCGAGTGTTATGATATAGCAACAATTGAAACAAGATTAGAAATAAAATTTGCATCTCATGTGAAAATTTATGAATTTACATCATTTTTGGCATTGAAGTAGTGCACTCCAACGATTGTTGTTGGATTAAACTAGGAAGATTGGAATTTGAAGGACAACAAGTTTATCTTCTGTTTTTATAGGTGAGAGAAATATAGATGGGCATGGGCTAGATGACACCACAAAAAGGTGAAGAGGTGAATGAAGGACGAAGCAGAGGAGAGAGAGTCTAGTGTGGGAGAGTTTGAGGGACTCGCCAGGTGCCAGCGGTGGAGGTTCGACGATACATGTGCGATCACGACTCGCAAATCTAGGCTTAGCCGCTTAGAGTTAGGGTTCGAGGTGATTCGCGACTTGGGTTAGAGGGAATGAAGAGAGGGTTCATCCAGAGTCGTTGAGTCTGGCGGCGATCCGCAAAGAGAGCGAAGAGAGGATCAACAATCTTAGTTTGAGTCAGAAAATATTCCACTATGTACCAGGATAGTCACAATATCAATGCAGGGATAGGCACATATTGAATATCAATGAGTGTATGAAGAATTCTAGAATCCAAAAGGTAGGCACGCGCCGACCCTGTAATACACTGCATTCGCCCATAACTGGTATTATTTTGATCATTTTTCCCTCTCATTTTGTACATTTGTACTGGTATTGTACATATTCTTTCTCAATTGAAATAATTATTAATCGTTTGATCGTTTTGTATTTACGAAACGATTAACACAACTTTTTTCCATACATCAAATGATAAAAAAGAGTTGTTCGATGCACGTAGCTCCTGCTTGTGCGAGGTTCGAAGAAGGGTCAAACTACTTTGGGATCTTTGTACGAAATATTTTTCTGCATTTTTGCAAGAGAAAATTTTCACGACTCGAACTCGTGACCTCCTAGTCACAAGGCGACAATTCTAACGCTGCGCCAAAACTCCTTCATGCACAAAAAAATAACGAAAGAAAATTTCTTAATCATGATTTAAATGAAATAGTTAATGATAATGATTAATTTCGTGATTGTTAACCACGTTTGATAACTCTACTCGTAAGAACATTTGACATTTTTTAGTAGGAGGATTTAGAAAAACAATCATTTTTTAAAGTTCCTCATTTATCAATGATATTTTAGAAGTCAACAAGAGGATAAAGAATCAACATTTTTTTTTCAATTTAGAAGTTTGAATGATGGAGAGACTAATTTAGATTGCATAAAACAACTCGATAAAACTAGACATTTTTGCATGCTTTACACGTGCAAGCAACGGAAGATTTTTATAAATAGTTTAAATATGGATTAGATTAAATGGTCGAGTATTTCTATAATTTTTTTATAAATGATTCATAATTGTTATTGTTAATAATGTTTCTAAATTTTCTTCATTATTTTATTATGTTTGTTTGTTTTCTCGTCTAGAGTTCACCATAAAATAAAAACCATCCTCAACTAAGATCGCAAGTAATAGTTACGGCTCTAATAAATTCATCTTTTTTTGAAATAAAAATGAGAGTCAAACTATTCAAATTAAAATGATCTTAAGCCCCTCATTCTGATTTCGAACTCAAGACCTTCTACACATAGATCGTTGCTTTTAGTCACTAGACTAAAGACTGATTCTTCTCTAATAAATTTATCTAGGAACGCTGAATAAAAATTGTGCCATTAATTTCTTCTTCATTTTTTTCTATCTCTATATTAGTTGTCTGCCTAACTTAACAACTTAGACCCAATTATTCTCCATCTTTAAGAATGTAACCAAGGACATATTCAGAGCACAACTAAATCCGGACACAACTAACTCAAACACTGAAGTTGAGATAAATTCAAACACTGAAGTTGAGATCAAATCCGAACACAAACTCACTAAAGCCCACTAAATATCATCAAAATTAATTTTCACTACAAAAACTACTAAAAGTACATTAAAATAATGTATTTGAGATGATTTATATCATGTATGAGCCTCATGCAAGAAAAAAACAAACGAAGATAATAAAATAATGAAAAAAATTTAGAAAGACTATTACAATAACGCTTTCGATTATTTATAAATTTATTTTAAGAATGCTGAGCCATTATATTTAATATATCCATATTAAACTCTTTATAAAAAAATTTCCGCACGCCACAAAACTCCTAGAAACAGAATATACATCACGACTTTGTAAAGCGGAAAATAAAAGATCTCTTAAAAATGGCGGTCAAAGTATTATATTCAATTAGGGGCCACTACCTCCTGGAGTCCAATAAGAGGCAAGTGCTTTTAACTTGGCCTCATTTCTGCTAGTACATGTTCCTCATTTCAACATCGGATATATCAGTTGTAAAAAAAAGGAAAGAAAAAAAAAGTAGATGGCGACAGTAGCTTGTCACAATTTCGCAATAACTGTTATCGACACGATCCACGATTGTTCACCAATAAATTTTACACTAAGAGCACCTCAGCGATTCCTTGAGGTGGATCCCCCTCTACGGATAAAGGCGTTCCTCGGCTTGGGAATCTCGTTCAAGCTCATGACTTGTACAGTTCTTTGCTTCTTAGCTAAATTAAGAACCAACAAAAAAAAAACAAACAAAAGACAGTTTATTAAAGTTAATTCAGTTTTGAAATGTTTAAAACAATTGCAATTTGCACGTCTCCCAAATCAATAAGTGGCATTTTAGAGGCGGCACATTAAATATCCCTATTCTCCTATTCAAAGAAACGATCCCCTATTTCAAATTTTCAATGGTTACATAGGACATTTGAAGGTTTCCTTTTTAGGCTAAGAAAAGAATATTTGTTAACACGAGAAATAATGAAAACATTCTCTCTCTTTGTAAAAAAAGTAGTTACCATTTTGGGCTTCTTGGTAGTTCTCTTGTAGCCTTTTCCTAGCGACATCCAGCCTTACTTGGTCAGCCATGCTATCCTCTTTCTCCTTCCTCTTCTGGATAATATTAAAAGCAAATTAACACGAGCTTAGTTGTTAAAATTTTTTTTTTTACAAAAAGACTTGAAGAGTTAAATTATTTATGGTCTAGAACGCGCATCAATTCAAGTTTCAACTATTCTCCAAGCAAGCGGTACTGCATGAAAAACATGTCATTGTTGCAAAGTTTATAAAAACATGAAATATTGGTCAATCAACCAATAATAAGGGATGAGAAGGACGTCATGGTAGACCAATAACACTCGTTTTCCCGATTAATGCATAAAACTATTAGTTGCTGTTGCTTGCCGAAGTAGAGAAGCACCCCTTCTAAACGTTTTATATCTCTTCAAACTAATCTAAACAATTTACAGGATATATGAATATTATTCTCTTATTCTAGCTGTAGAAATTGCTTAGAAAAGACAAGTACTGTCTTACAGCTGGAGGGGCGACAGAGGGGATTGAATAACGGTCGTTGTTATTGGGCTTGGTTGGCGCCTCGCTTCGCGAACCGGATCCTACCCTGTAATGAATAAAATCTGACCCGCCTCTCTCCGAAGAACCCGCTCCATCTGTTCCAGCGAATCAAAACAATGTACTTAATTCCCCATATCAACACAAATCGTTAAGTTGGGTTATTATTCATTTAGCCCTTCAAAATCCCAAAATGTTATGGATATCGCAAGAAGGAAAACATTCCCAACATTTCTCATAAAAGAAGATGAAGTATCTGTATCTGTTTGACTATTTCTCCTGTGGAAATCACAATATTCTGAGATTTTTAGGGGCTAATTGAACTTTTCCCTAATGAACCAATAATCGAATATTCCTCTTTTGGAATTCCATCCCATCACTCACTCGGTCGCTTCGGCGATCGCATGAACTCCTGCATTCACAAGGGAACAACCAATGAGATTTATTACTCATGAAATATTTCCATAAAATTTCTGGGAATGTAGCAAAAAATGTTTGCGACAGAATTCTCACATGGGGACCGCTAGAATTCTGGTGGTGGCTCTTAGCAGGGATCTTCTGAGGAGATCCGTTTTCAGCTGTGCGTGCATAAAATCAATATGTTAGTTCGATTTGAAAACAAAATTATGAGAAAATTTGCAAATAAAATAAATAGGTCGCATACTGGGAACAGGCGGAGAGGAAGAGTCGCACGCGGAACTAGGCTTCTTATGCGCCGCGTTCACAAGGAGCTTCCACTTACTGCAACTCCAGTTACAAGAAAGTGAATAACCAGCGAATCTGATACTGTTTCAATTTGCATTATTTTTTCAATTTCTTTTTACCTGACAATTTGCTTCGCCAATAGGCGCACTTCCTCGCACTGATGCTTGCGGAGAGCACTCACATGGCGTGCAATATCCGTTTGCTGAATCCACAAATTTATGATTAACTAGGAAATTGTAGTTTTTTTGTGGATTTTACATTACACTAAAATATTATGTTGATTTTTTTAAAGAAATATGGGATGGTTACAATGAGAACTTCATAAGTGATATCCTTCTCTTCCAAACTCTGCAGGACAGCAACTAAGGATTCTTCATCGGACTAAAACAGAACAAATAATAGATTAGCATCAGAAACATTAGAAATAATAAGGCACTTCAATTTCGATAAGAACAATGTAAAAGAAGGAAAAGAACCAGCTGCTCAGGATCTTCCAAGAACTCCTTGATCAAGATTAAATCGCGAACAGAAATCTCCTTGCCATCCTCATCTTCCCCTTCCATGTGTCTCAATTCCATCTCTGGCGATGCGTTAGCCACAGGCAAAGGTGTCGGAGAAACAGCTCGCATCTCCGGCGATGCTTCAATACCATAATCAGAATTCACGCCTGAATTGTACCCGTTCGCAAGAGTCACCACGGATCCGTCCCCGTTGGTGCGGATTGAACCCGGTCCATGCCCGTTCACGAAGTTAGAGCGGTTCGGATCGCAGTTTCTGCACGGGGAATTGGCATAGAGAGCCTGAACGATCCCTTCCCGGCGAAGGCGGAGGTCTGCGGGGTGATCGCGCGCCGCCACGGCTATTGCGGTGTCGATGAGCGACCAGAGATCGACGCCGGACGCTAGAAAATGCCTCAGTCGTTCCTCCGTCGGATCCATGGGGTATAGGTAATGGATCTTTGGTTAGAGGTCCGAAAGAGGGATTTGAGAAAGAGAGAAAGATGCGAACTAGGAGACGAATGTAAGGGGATAGGTTCGTCCTATTTGTCTTTTTATTTTTATTTTTATTTCTCGTTCCCTTTTTCCTCTTTCTATTTTGTCCTGGGAGCTGGGATGGGGTTTTTTTTGGGAAAATATTGAGATATCCTGAAATAGCGTATTGTAATAAATGTGTAATAATTCTGTGAGCCTATTTCCGGGGTGCTGCGGCCTGCGGCTAGAGTATAGATAAAATCGGGATGGGTCCGACTCGGTTTAAGAAATTCGAGATCGCGACTCGATCCGATTCGATCCGATCCGATTTGAGAACAAGTTCGTGCGTATTCGCTAAAAAAAATTCGGGAAAAAGACGAGTTGTGGTTAAAGTTTTTTAAAACTCGACTTAAATTTGACCCGAAAATTTTATATTTTTTGAATTATAAAATAAATTT
Source organism: Eleocharis quinqueflora (assembly GCA_964058865.1). NCBI lineage: Eukaryota > Viridiplantae > Streptophyta > Magnoliopsida > Poales > Cyperaceae > Eleocharis > Eleocharis quinqueflora. Next base: position 10,758 of record CAXKVX010004018.1, read on the forward strand.
AACATATACTTTTTCCTATATTTTTTATTTTTAATATTTTATTTTCATTTTTATAATTTTTTGCATTTTACTTTGATTTTTTTTGGAATTTTCAGAAAAAAAAACCGACGACCCGACCAATCTGACTCGGACCGAACTAGCCCAAACCCACCTCAAATCCGCCGATTCATAGACCTAAACCGGAATAGCGTCCGGCCTACAAAATTTGAACCCGTGAAAATTCGACTCGACCAGCCCGTTGATCGACCAACCCGTTGGATCGGACGAATTTGAATCAACCCGTCCGGACCAGGCCATTATCAAATCCCTAACTGCAGCTGATACCAAAGAAGTCTTGAATTTGAACCTAGTGTCATATTGCGAAAGGGTCAAATGAATTTCATACATTCTCACAGTTCAACAACGCTGATTCGTACCGCACAATAATTGCTACAATATCGGTTACCACTTTCGAAGTTTGAGGGTCTGATCGGCTGAAATTTTTTATGAGATGTAATTTTTTGAAAATAGAATTTCTATACAGTAATTTGTGTAATTTTATGAACCGATCGAATACATGAAAATATGTTGAGCGGTAGATAATTACCCGTTATGGTTTTATCGAATAAATATAACTTGGAAAAATGTCTTGATATTATTATAATTTTTTCAGATGACATGTATTGCCAATGATATTTTTATTTTCAAATTATTTACATATTAATTTTTAAACACGCCATTTTTTTAAATAGTTTGGCATCCTTATATATCTATTTTTTTTTTACTAATTCTTAGTTCTTTGCAAACACAAATTACAAGAATTAAGCATAAAATTTAAGCTCACCAATTTGAAAAGAAAAAACCAATAAATTGATATCACCTTTCTATTATATTGAAAGTACAACTACTCATGCAATGGCAATTAATAAGTCATGACCGGACTAAATTAAAAGGAACATATTTATAGCTCAAGCTATGATCAAACTTTTTCATTTGTTTTTTATCGCCGTTATGAAATAAATTTGCAGCCAATAATATCCATTTCAAAAAAAGAACTTGTATTCTTGAGAATTATTCTCAAACTTATAACTATTTAATTTTTTTTAAAGATGTTTTGTCATTGTTAATAATTTGAACACTAACATATTTATTTTTTCTTAAAAAACGTTAACTTAGAGGAATTTCACTCTTTTTTGTGTGTGTTAAATGTATTGCACACAACTGAAATGCAATGAGTATTGCATACACGCGATCAATTTGACAGTGGGTCTGTTTGTGGGTGAGAAAGATAAAAAGAGAGGGAGAGACAAATGAGGTGAACTAGAAAAGTCACGCGGTTCTGCTATTATCAATGTCTTTCTTGTATAGAGAAAACAACTCTGTCATTATTTAACTTTTTTGTAAAAGAAATTGAAAAAAATTTCTGTAAAAAAAACAGTTCAGTTCGAATAGTAAAAGTATTGTTTGTTGGCACTGTAGATTCTACATTGTTAATGCTTTGAACAATGATATATTGTAGATTAGTAAAATGATAACTTTTGCATTTGTTTGGATTGTAATAATTTGTGATTCAAGTTGTCACTCTGCTATTTCAAAAACAAGACCAAATATCGGCCACGCCAAGCTCCTATGGGTACAAAGAAGATTAATATATAAATATAGAATCAGTTTGACAAATAAAAAAATAGCGTTAGAAGAATATAATTGAAAAGTGAAAATGAAATAATGTAATTTTGAAAGAGTGATAGAAGAGTGATATTTTTGTTATTTCGAAGAATAGAAATATCGTTTGGCAAGATGTATATTAGAATAAAAGATGAAATATTAAAAAAAATTAGGATACAATAAAAAGTTCAAAATACCCTGTAATTTACTATTAGTCCATCTCTCTTCTCTATTTAATCATTTTTGTTGTACTAAACAATGTCTCGTATTTGTCGATTTGCAAAACTAAACGTATATTTAACAAGTTTCTTGTGAGATATGTTATTCAGGAACATTTCATAGAAAAAAAAATTACAAGAATCAAGAGGAAAGCTCAAGAAATGAAGAATCAAGACTTGAATTATTTAGGGTATTTTCCTCTCAAGTTTATAGCAAAATCAAATCAAAGAGATTGAGTCAAACAAGTGCAAAATACAAGGAATTAAATGAAACGTTATATAACTCTCTGAAACGTTATATAACGTTATCCATTCATATAAGAAAATCGAAGTAAACACAGAAGTGACACAAAAACGTTATATAATGTTTTACAACGTTGTATAACGAAATACATGAAAACAGAACACAGTTGCACAACGTTTGAAAAGTTCAGAACATCTGTCAAAAACCCATCAGAACAGTATACAACGTTTCACAACGTTGTGTAACGTTATACCTATATGTGCAAAATCAAAGGACCAAACTCAGTTCTGTAACGATTAAAAAGTCCAGAACATTTGTCAAAATCTCAACAGAACGTTGTACAACGTTTCATAACGTTACACAACGTTATACCTATCAAAGGACCAAACTCAGTTCTATAACGGTTGAAAAGTCCAGAACATTTGTCATAAGTTTGATAAAACGTTATACAACGTTCAACCACGTTATATAACGTTATGATCTATTTTCTGTGAAATTAGATAAGAACGTTATATAACGGGATATGGCGTCATATAACGTTATGATCAATTTTCAAAGATTAGATCATAACGTTATATAGCATTTCATGCGGTTGTATAACGTTTCACTTGACAAAACTCAAAATAACGGTCATTTCTCTGACAGCTGTAATCTAGATATTTTTGTGAAACGTTATGTAACGTTACAGACATTTATGTAACGTTTTAACTCATAAAATGTTTTTGAGCTGTTGGGGGCTGCTATAAATATGGGATTCCCTTTTCTTCTCTCTTCAACTGATTTATTCAATATCAAAACCTAATTCTCGGCCCCCATTAAAGCTCTCACCTACCAAACTTGAAAAACTTGCTAAACTTTAAATACTCAATCTCCTTGATCTTAAAATTGCTATAAGCTTGTGTGAGATTAGTGCTTGCTATCATCTAATCCTCTATTTGTGTGTTCATACGGTTCTAGACTCTACTTGTGTGTAATAGAGCTAGTTCTCGGCCTTTGTACAAGAATCTTTGTTCGTTAGTGAAATCGGCGCAACCCTATTACCAAATCGGGGGGTTGGGAGTCCCGGAGAATAGGATCGTCAATATCCGAACTCCGTTAAAATCCTGGTGTTCTTGTGTCTCGCATTGTTTGCGGTTTCTTAACTCTTTATTTATTTTATTCTATTGTTCTTATTGCTAGTTAAAGAATTGCTAGAATTGCTATAGTGTTGAATTGAAATTGTGGTGCATTTGGTAAACTTACAAACTAGTCCCTAAGACTATAGAATTATGTTAATTGCTTTAATTAAGCCTTATTAGGGGTGATTATAGATTACAAAGTGGTATCAGAGCACGGTTGTGCTTGATAGTTAAGAATCATTTTAATTACAAGCTAAGATCAATTTGTGTACCAACCAAATGGCCAACAACTATAGGCATGTTGCTTCACCTCCCGTTTTGGGGCAAGGGTGTAAGAACTATGGATATTGGAAGAGGTGCATGATAAACTACCTACGTATCATGGACCTTTTAGATTTAGTTAACACCAAGTTTGTACCGAAATATGGTCCGGAGAACAAATTAACCGTACCATCTCTTATGAGAAAAAGGGAAAATGATCAACCGGTAAAGGCGATTTTGGCATCGGTGCATGAGTCAATTGCACCGATATTTGGTGAAGCCACTAATTCATATGACATGTAGCATGCCCTATTGAGGAAATATGAGGGCAATGATCTTTTAAAGAGATCTAGGGGTGCCGGTCTCCAATCCCTATTTGAAAATTTTAGGGTTGGAGACGATGAATCTATAGAGGATATGTATACTAGACTAACTCTTTTGACGAATGATTTTGTTGAAATAAGTGACTCATTGACGTCTTGCAAGGTGGCTAGCAAGCTTATAAGGATTATGATGAGAATGCCATCATGGCAAGGCTATATGAGCTCCTTAGAAGCAATGCACAATGCTAGAGAGGTGCCCTTCACTCCCGAAGAGATATACTCATTCCTCAAAACCTTCGAGGAAACTCTTCGTCAAATAGGTGAAGGTCAAGGGCATAAACACGTTGCACTAGCGGCTCAAAACTCAAAACCATACAACAACTCCAAATCCTACCATAACTCCTCATCATACTCCAACACGTCATCCTCCAATACTAGAAACCAAATGGAAGTCAACCCTTTTAAGGATTTGGGCAAGATCAAAATAAGGAAATTCCGATACTTACCAAAATGATCCAAGGGCAATTCGCCTATGAAAGGCGACTCAATTCCAAAAGAGAGGAAGAAGAAACAATGATAGTATGCTTGATGTGTGATAGGGAAGGGCATAATATTCACACATGCTATAAGTTATTCCCTCAAATGAGATCACAAGATGGTATTGATCGACAAGATCAAAGAGGGGGACAGAAACAAGATGGTTTTAAAGGTAGGAGAAATCCCAAAGCTATGCAAGGCGAAGTTTGGGAAGAAGGGGAAGTTGAAGGGGATGAGTGTGTAGTGGAACAATAGAGTGATCCTCAAACACCCTATGCACTCATGGTAATAGTTGATGATGAGTGCCACATGGAGGATAATGAGGAGACCAAGAAGAAGGTCGACCTTGATGCTATCATCTTCAAGAACCAAGTCACCGACCAGGGAATGATTGAGCTCATCAAGAGATTCGCATTTGCCCGAGTTGAGAAAGAAGATGAAGTTCAAGAAGAGAAACTAGTGGAAGAAGCAAAACCGGTGGAGGAAGAATAACCGATAGATGAGAAGAAATCGAAAGCAGAAGAGCTCAAAGAAGACTCTAGTGCTTCAACCTCATCCGATGAGGCAAAGGTATCTCTAAACTCAAATGAGGTTAAATTTTGCCTAGGACTTCCATCCGATGATGAATCAGATGAGGATGCTGGTGATGAGCACCCTACTAGTGACACAAACAATCAAACTAATGAAAGCTCTTTGAAACTTGAAATTCTTAGGTTAAGCAAACTTATTATTGAAGCTAATCATGTCATAATGAGTAGAGATGGTAAAATTGGGAGTTTAACTAATATGATTCTTGAGCTTGAGTCCAAGATAAATGAATTTGAAACCAAGGCTAAGGTTTGTGACAAACACATTGAAACTATTGTAAATTTAAAAATTGATAAAGAGAATTTGGAAAAAGAAATCAGATCCTTAAAAATCCACTTGTACATTGAAGAGTAGTACAAGGATGGATTTAAGTTGGATGTTTGAGGGACAAAAACCTCATGATAAATCGGGTCTAGAATTTAAGAAGAGTTCACTCTCTTCTTCATCTAACAACCCTAAGGATCCAAAAGAAAAAGGAAAGCAAACTCAAGGTTGCAAGGGCAAAGGGTCTATATACCAAAAACCGAAAAAATGTACCAAATCATGCATATATGTATAGGTTTAGCAATGGTAATCACACCAAGAATAAACCAACACCTAGATATTTTGATCCATCATGGTCCAAGAACACTTACCATAGGGAACCAATCGGGTGGAGGTATGTGATCAAGGGTATCAACCATGCCCATATTGGTTCTCAATAAATTGAGAAACCAAAAGTTGCTTTTCAACATGAAAACTTCTCATACAACTACAAAACTCACATAATTCAATCACCTAAACCTAGGAGTCAAGCTCAAGAACTCAAAAATGATTACACAAATCGGTTTGTCAAAGAACGCATTAACCCTCCAACTAGTACGTTTTGCAACTATTGTTGTAAACATGGTCATATATCCCTTGAATGTGAGTTTAGGAACAGAAGCAACTTGAAGAAGGTTTCTTGGATTTCTAAACTTAACATCTAGGGTGTTATTTGCATATTTCCCCATTCATTCACAATTGTCAAATATTTAGGGGGAGTTTAACTTTATGTTTTGATCATTATTAATGCATAATCTTGTAGGTTTGCTTGATGTCAACTCATAAAGAAAACACTTGGATAATAGATAGTGGATGTTCTCATCACATGACCGGGTCCAAATCAAACTTTATATCCCTAAAATCTCATGATGGGGGATCCGTTACGTTTGGTAGTAATCAAAGGAAGAGTAAGATTATAAGTATAGGTTCGGTTGGTAACCAAAACTTAACCATATCAAATGTCTATTTGGTAGATAGGTTGAACTATAACTTGTTGGAACCAGGGGGCTTAATTTTAAGCAATTCTAGAAATACCGATGTCTAATTGACAATTGCAATGAAGTTTTAACAATTCAAGCACAAGCAATTTCTAAACAAAATTAATAATGAAATTAAAGAGAAGAGTTTAGAAAATGCAAACAAAGCAATCCAAGAGACACAAGGATTTTAACGGAGTTCGGATATTGACGATCCTAGTCTCCGGGACTCCCGACCCCCCGACACGGTAACAAGGTCGAGCCGATTCACTAGACAACACAAGTGAATTTACAACTTCGGAATTGGAGCTCTCTTACACACACTGGTGGAGCACCAACCCTAACACGGGGTGTCGAACTCGGTCTCGCTTACACACACCGGTGGAGAACCGAGCCAACGAAAAACAAAGTAACAAAAAAATACAATCGAATAGATAATAAGATAATAAACACTCAACACAATCTCTCTAAGAATTTAGAATAATTTAGAACAATGAGATTGAATCTTTGAGCCAAGGTTTGGCTATGTGTTTTAAGCTCAACAATGGTGGAACTAAGGGTTTTGCAATGTAGGATTAGTTGGAGAGGAAGGGGGGTGAAGGGTCTCTTTTATATATAGCTTGAAACACTTGCATTCTTGGCTGAAATTCAATTAAAACGTTATATAACTGTCCAAAACGTTACATAACGTTTTTCCCTAGAATTGGACCGTTGGAGCTGTCAGAATTCGACCGTTATATTGTCCAGATATTTTCCGAAACGTTATATAACGTTCTAAAACGTTACATAACGTTCTGGCAACTTTAAGGCACATGTTCTGCCAATTTTGTGCCTATTTCAAACGTTACAGAACGGAAAAAAAATTTCCGAAACGTTATATAACTTGCTAAAACGTTATATAACGTTTTGGCTGTTCATTTCAATCTTCAGTCTTGAAATAGTCATAACTTTTGATCCGTAGCTCCGATTTCAGTCATTTTCGAAGCGTTGGAAAGGTCTTGATGAACTCTACACTTGTTCTCAAATTATCACTTGGATTTTCCAAACTTTTCTTCTTTGATTTTTGCATTTAAGTCCCTACAATTAAACTTAATACACAAGAAATGGTTAAATTCAATTTGGTTTTGCAAATCAAACAAACTTAGGAAAGTTTGAGTCAACATAACTTACTTAGCATAAGCCAATTGTGTGATGCCGGTTATCATGTGAAATTTGACTCAAATGCTTGTTATTTAATGAATTGCAAAACCAATGAACTAGTCTACCAAGGAAAATGTCAAAATGGCGTTTACTTTTTGTATCTCAACCATTTTGATCAAGGTGAACTATGTTTTAGTGCTATAACTAATCAATCTTGGCTTTGGCAGAGGAGATTAGCTCATTTAAGTGTAGATACAATCAAGAATGCAATTAAGCATGACCTAGTAAGAGGATTACCGTTGAGGAAGATTGAGTTGGATCACATATGTGAAGCTTGCTTGAAAGGTAAACAAACTAAGTCTAGCTTTAAAGTAGACATGGTCTCTACCAATCAACCATTACAATTGCTACATATTGACTTGTTCGGTCCAATAAACGTGCTAAGTCTTGGTAGAAGACGATATGTATGTGTCATAGTTGATATTATAGTAGGTTCACTTGGTGTCTCTTCTTAAGTCATAAGAATGAGACGTTTGAACGATTTGTTGAGTTTTGCAATCGGGTGGAAAATGAACAAAGATTGAAAATTAACAAGATTAGAAGTGATCATGGTGGGGAATTTGAAAATGCTCAATTTAATGAATTGTGTTCAACTAGGGGCTATAGACATGAATATTCGACTCCTAGAATGCCTCAACAAAATGGGATTGTTGAAAGGAAAAACTGAACTTTACAAGAGCTAGCCCGAACTATGTTAAATGACTCGTCACTTCCCAAGTCATTGTGGGCCGAAGCGGTTAATACGGCTTGTTATGTAATTAACTGAATTGGTCTTAGACCCATTCTTATGAAAACACCGTACAAATTGTGGATGGGTCGTAAGCCCAATATCTCATATTTCAAGGCTTTTGGTTCCAAATGTTTTGTACTTGACCAATCTCAAAGAACGAACAAATTTGACCCTAAATCATTTGAGGGTACTTTTGTAGGGTATTCATTGACAAGTAAGGCACATAGAATTTATGTGCAAACTCAAAACATAATTGTTGAGTCCATTAATGTTAAATTCAATGAAAGCGCTAATGTTCGGGCCGAGATTGGTAGTCTTGACAATGTAGGAATTGGTGTCTCAAGACAAGAAGCAAATGATGAGAATCAAGAGAGAAGAAACATGGTGTTTGAGCAAGAAACTCATGAAGTTGTGGCACCTCAACATGAACCAATCAATGAACAAAATCAAGGAGGCGGTGATGGAGTAAACGCCTTGAATGAGGATGGTGAAAATGAGAATGAAGCCACGACATCACAACAAGGTTATCAAATTTCGCAAGATCTAAGGGAAGTACACTCTCACCCTCTCTCAAATGTAATTGTGGATCCAAGGGAAGGGGTTCGAACTAGGTCGGGTGTGAATCAAATGATTGCTCATTGTGCCTTTGTGTCTCAAATTGAACCCACTAAGTTTGAGGAAGCCAATCAAGATCCCGATTGGATTTTAGCCATGCAGGAGGAATTGAACCAATTTGAGAGAAGTAAAGTATGGAAACTCGTACCTAGACCAAAGAATAGAACTATTATTGGTACAAAGTGGGTATATAGAAACAAAAAGGACCAAGAGGGCAATGTAATTAGAAACAAGGCTAGATTGGTTGCTCAAGGTTTTAGACAAAGAGAATGTTTGGATTATGATGAAACCTTTGCACCTGTAGCTCGTCTTGAATCCATACGAATGCTCTTAGCTTATGCCTCTTACAAAGACTTTACCCTATATCAAATGGATGTTAAGAGTGCATTCTTGAATGGATTCATAGAAGAGGAAGTCTATGTTCATCAACCAATTGGTTTTGTTGACCCAACGTTACTAAATCATGTGTACAAACTTGATAAAGCTCTATATGGTCTCA
>CAXKVX010004019.1:0-25411 GCA_964058865.1 Eleocharis quinqueflora
GATGACCAATCAGAAGCAATTTCTGAGAAGAAAGGCCACTTTTCGGGTGATAATTTGGAAAATTTTGTAAAAGAATCCAAGAATGCTTGCCGGGTTGAGGCTGAAAAAGTATCTAGTGAGGATACAAAGCCTGAAAGAGTATCCCGTGAGGAAACTGAGCCTGGTAAAGCTTCTAGCGAGGAAACTGAGCCTGATAAACTTTCTAATGAGGAGTTAACCAGAGAAGGTGAGGGAGAGAACAAGGTGGAGGTTGAGTCATCGCAAAAGGAAGATCAACTGCACATATCTGATAAAAAAGCCCTGCATGAGAATGGGAAGGAAGAGAGTGAGAGTGAAAGTGAAGGAAAATATGCAGCTGTGTTGATTGATAATGAGAAGCGCAAAGATGATCAGATGCCGACACAAACGGGGCAGGGTGGTACAAATTTGCCGGAGCAGGATGGTACAATTTTGTCAGGGCGAGTTGGTACGAATTCGCAAGAGAAATATCCAGCTAACCTGGTGTGCCAGACAGAGGAGGTTGTAGGTGAAAATAACTGTGAGGATAATACATTAAATCTGCTAGTCAATAAGGCAAAAGGCAAGGGCTTGGCTGTAGATTTGGACACTGACATGGAGGGGTCAAGATGCAGGGGTTTTGACTTGATGTTTCGTCCAGAACCTAGACCAAATGACGGGGCTGATGACAAAGATGACAATGACAATATGAAATTGGATAAACTTGATCTTTCTCTTAGATTGCCTGGGATATCTCTAGATTGCCAAAATTCCAAAGTTAGACCCGACTCACAATTGATGACTCATGTGAAAAGTGTACAATCATTACCACGTGTGAGAAGTGTGCAGTCACTACCATCCTCATCCTTTACAGCTTCTGTATCTTTCTCGGGTTCACAATTTGTTCATAACCCTAGCTGCTCCATGAACCAAAACTCATTGGAGAACTTGGAGCAGTCGGTTAAGAGTCGGCCTCTATTCCAGCCAGTTGAACAGATCATAAATGGAGTTCCTACCACTATTTGGCAACCTAAAATCACAGATGAGGTCAAGCATGAAAATGAAAATGTTACCAAAACACCAATACTTCAAAGAAACAGCTCATCACTTAACAAGGTTGCTACCCTCGCCCGAAATTCAAGTTTCTCTAGCCGGTTATCTTCTGATGAGCACAAAAGAGAGAGACCAAGTTTCTCTAACAGGTTATCTTCTGATGAGCACAATAGAGAGAGACGACAAATTTTGAAGAGTGACAGCCAATCATTTAATAACCGTGCAGGTGTCGTTGAGAAAGTGATATCAAAAATAGTGTATGAGCCTCTGCATCTAACTGGAAGAATGCTTCAAGAAATGAAGGAGAATTCAGTCGCATACCTGAAGCATGCCATCTGTGAAATAGTGACAAGTGCAGACAAAATATCGCATGTAACTGCACTACAAGAGGCACTTCTTAGGAGGTCTGACCTAACAATTGAGACCTTACCGAAATGCCCCCGTGTACTTTTGGAAATGCTTTTAGTTTTAAAAACCAGTCGTCCAGACTACATCAAAAGGAGCAGTGCTGTCTCCACATCTGATCTGGTGGATATATTCCTAAACAACAAATGCCGCAACCTTGATTGCCGAAGTGTGGTCCCTGTAGATGACTGTGAATGCAAGGTCTGCAAAAATAGGCTTGGTTTTTGTAGCTCGTGCATGTGCATGCTATGTGCTAATTTCGACCTGGCATCAAACACGTGCAGCTGGGTTGGGTGTGACGTGTGCCTCCATTGGTGCCACACAGAATGTGGCTTGTGTAACTTGCAGATCAGGCCAGGAGGAAGTGAGAACCAGATGCAGTTCTACTGTCTAGCATGCGGTCACCCATCAGAGATGTTTGGGTTTGTTAAGGAGGTTTTTAAGACATGTGCCAAAGAGTGGAAGGTTGAGGTTCTGGCAAGGGAGCTTCGTTTTGTTAAGAAAATTTTTGGTTCGAGTGAGGATTTGAGGGGCAGGAGGTTGAAGGATTTGGTCAGTCAGATGCTGTCGAGGCTTGAAGATGGGGCTGATCGCTCCGAGGTTGTCAGATTTATTTTGGGCTTCTTTGCTGGTAAGCTAGCCGTGTACTTTCTGATCAAGTTGAATTGTTTATTTTGTCTTGTTGATCTCCACGCACTTGTTAGTCTGAGGGTGAAACTGAAATTACAATTATATAATTGATATGTTGCTAAATAGGTGGTTTGCAACTTTATTTGTGCCTGGTTCTCGTGTTTTTTGTAGAAAAACTGAAAATAATAGCACTGTAAAATATAAATTACAGGAGGTTAAAGCATCAATTATGGAGTCTAATTGTTCCATTTCTTAGTATTTCTGAATGGTACATGTTAGTATAGGAGCTTCACAATATTGAGGAGGAATAATTTTTCTCTTTCTTTTATTTGTTTCAATGAGCAAGACATTTTTTTTTCTAGTTCGAGCGAAATACATAATAAACATTCAATTCTCAAAATTGCAGATGCTGAATCAAAGGCCACCAAAGTTTCGTCAACTATTGTGTCCCAAAAGGAGCCACCGAGAATTCTTACCAAAGATGTACCTTGGCTTCCACAAATAAATGTCGAGAAAAAGCCGGTAACAGATGAACTTGATCGCCTAGTTAAACTGAAACAAGCAGAAGCAAAGTTGTACCAGGAACACTCTGATGATGCGCGGAAAGAGGCTGAGGGTTTGAAACAAATCATCCTTGCCAAAAGTGCCAGAATCGATGAAGAATATCCCAATCAGATAGTCAAGCTCAAGCTACATGAGTTGGAACAGAAACAAAAGAGGAAGCAAGAGGAGTTGCAATCACTAGAGATGGCCTACAAACAGTTCTTCAGCATGAAAGTTAGAATGGAGAATAAGATAAGAGATCTTATGTTGAAAATGGAGACAGCAAAGTGCAATTTTACGTAGGTACTGTTTCGTTGTAAATCAGGCCTCCCTTTTCTTTTTCAGAGCAGTATGCAGTCCATCCTTCTCTGCTTAATATAATTATATGTATTTCCATTATTGGTTAGATTGTTAGATTACGCTTAACCACGTGGCTAGGCAAATGTACATCATGAAACCGACGTGCTGACTGCATAAGAAAAGTGGATTTTGGTAAATTGAAAGATTACAGCATTGTTTGTTTAAATGAAACATGAAGGTTTAGTTTTCACCTGAAATTAGGGGAATTATTTAGAAAATAGGAAGAACAGTAAATATTTAAAAATAAGATACTATTAACTTGGTTCTTGTCTGGTTGGATGTGGCATAAATAGGAAACATATTTGCTGAGGAGATTAGGCTTCGTGTTCTAACTGTTAGATGAATTTAAATACAGAATACCTGTGATTAACTGTACTTCGTAATTGCAGTAGGTGTTTCAATATTCTGTGTCGAAATTTAGTTGATTTCATGTGAAAATTGAAATAGTACTTAATAATTTGATTTTCAACGCTTTTCAGAAGACAGGAAAGCACGTGACAGATTGTCCCCTATTACTGAAAAAAGAAAAAAAAAATGATCTGCAGCGAAGTACCTGTTGACCTCATATTATCTTCATGTCCTCTCATAAAAACAGCAGACAGGAACCTAGACGTTATTTGTGATCCAAAGTAAGCTTTTCTCGAAAATTTCAGTAGCAGTGATAAAACAGCAAACAAGTACCTCAGACAGATATTAAACTTGTGGAAAAACTTAGTACATTCAAAATTTAGGTACATCTAGATAATTGTTTTTAGGTGTTTTATTTAATTTTTACTATTTGATTGCATTGAAATTCGTATCATATATTTCAATTAAATGATAAAAATTGAGTGTAACATCTAGAAAATACCTATTTCTATTTAGGTGTATAAGTTTTCTCCTTAAACTTGATTTGCTAACTATAGTTTTCTAGTGTTTAATCCTTAAGGAACAAATCGCCATAGCATTTACATTTGTGTACCATAGCATTTATATTTATCTTTCCATTGAACGAGGGTTTGACATTTTTAGAAAAGAAAAATCAAAATTTAATCAGCGTAATAAAATACTTTTGCCTACTATAGGCTCACTAGCGGATTTAGAATTTCATTCAGAGTCAGACATAATTAAATATAAAAAAATAACTTTTCAAAATATTGAATATCATTAAAAAATATGTTTTATATAAAAAACAAATATAGATAAAATATATTAGCACACATAAAATAAAATCAAGATGTCGACAGTAAATCGAGTCGGTCTTTATAGGTCTTCATATTTTGAAATTTTTGCATAATTCTTTCATTATCAATATTCTTGAATAAATTCCTCTCAATATAAGTAACCAAGCAATTGTTCAACAATTGATCCTCTATTATGTTTTTTTATGCTTCTTTCACCACATTCATTGTTGAAATTATCCTTTGAACACTAGCGGTGCTCACCGATAATACCAATGCTAATGTCAATAATTTGTAAATCAAAGGATAAATATTTTTTCTTTTCCATGAGCTTGTGAGAAAATTCATCCATTCCATTACCTAAAAAACACTATTACTCTGCATATTCAAACGATAATTCTCCAATTGATTTTGTAGAATAGAAAGTTCACATTCGCTAAAATTCAAAGGATAAAATTGAGCAAGTTTAAACAACTTGTCAATGTTAAATGTAGAAAAAGAATAATTCTGGTCTAAACATGACATACACATAAGTAGTTCAGTAGTCGTTTTCATGAATCTTCCATTAAGCTCTTGCAATTGCATGTCAATGATCGTGTAAAACATATCCACACGATAGTAGTGTAAATAAGTCACATATGTTCTTACCCGTCGTGTACAATGACGCACATCCTCCGTGTTTGAAATTTCAGTCTCGTGCTTCTCACAAAATGCACAAATTTTTTGAAATAATAATGTCCATCCACTATCCCTCAACTTTTGCAATTGAGATTTAGTAATCCCCACAAAACACATAACATTCACCACATCTTGATTCTTATGTTGCAAGGCTTGTGATAAATCATAAGTGATGCTTAATGACTTGTGAATGAGATGACAAATGAACACAATATCAAAATTTCGCATTTCTTCAATAAATACACTTGCCTATGCTTGCTTTTCTGCATCTTTTTCATCTTCTTCAACAATTTCAAAAACCTCTGTCTTGACCGAAAAAAGTTTAAGCAAATTAGTTAAAGTCTTGTAATGAGAAATTCATCGAGTATCACGTGGACGTACAAGATTCATTTCTTGGTTTAAATCGCTTATGGTTGAAATATCTTCATTTGAAGTAGCTTTCACAATTTTAATTTTATGCATCTCACGTAATTGATCAAGTTTTTTACAAGATGCACCAACAACATTGTTGAATCTCCTCATTTTACCATTTATGTCTCTTTGAAAAAAATTATAATCTCAAGGTTGAAATGGACCTTTACCAAGATAAAACTTACGCATGCGATCTTGCTCATTTGGGTTATATTGAGATAGATGTGGTCTTAAACTTGGATCAGAAGGAAGATCCTGTTCGACAATATTAATCTCACGAGAAGAATTGGAGCCTATATTAGATCCACTTTGCCTCGACTCGCGTGAACTTAAAACAATTGAAAATTTGAATGCTTTCTTGAAGTACTTGTCCATTTAAAATAACCAGAAATATCAAATTCAAAATCAAAATTAGTACAATATACCAATTAGTATTAACTATAATATATAGATGTAACATTGGTAGTAAAATTAATTTCAAGGACTGATTTGGAATTAAAGAAACAATTGAATTGATGGTTTGATACCTTTGCTGAATTGGTGTAAAATTGGTATAGTCTATAGATGTAACATTAATATTTTTTATGTACAATTAAATCGATATCTTTGTTGTTTTGAAAAAAAGCAAAGAATAAAAATAATACTTGAGTTGATTTCTGATTTCAGTAAAAAATAAAGAAACTATTCTTAAGTTGATTTCTTATACCTTCTTTCAAGTTTCAAGTGTCACTGGCCACAGAGAGAGAGTCAGAATGCGAGAGTGAAACACTGATTGCTGGTTCAGAATCATGCCCAATTTAATTTCAAAATTAGGCACAATATCTAAATACAACTGCATCTATGCAGTAACTCAAAATT
The DNA here is from genome assembly GCA_964058865.1 of Eleocharis quinqueflora. NCBI lineage: Eukaryota > Viridiplantae > Streptophyta > Magnoliopsida > Poales > Cyperaceae > Eleocharis > Eleocharis quinqueflora. The sequence continues at coordinate 6,096 of CAXKVX010004019.1, forward strand.
CAGACATCTGGCTGTGAAACACTGTAGCCGTCCCCTACATGTTGACACCTTCGCTAAAGGGTTCGCAACGCAAAAAATTGTAGAAAGAAATAAAAATAGTACATAATTTTTTTTTTCGTTTATAAACTCAACATTTTTTATCCTGAAGAATTAACACTTCTGATCCGCTAATATATCTGCGTCTGTATCACTGTATGTGAACTATTTTGCCTAAGCCGATAAAAGGCATTCTCATAATCTCATTCATGTACCCCGTTTCTGGAGCCCGTAAATGTAAAATGCGTGTTAGTGTGACATTAACAAGCAGAGCCCGTAAAAGCCCATAAAGCAAATTGTACAGAAAATCATAAACTAAGCCCATTTATGAGATCTCAGTCCAGAGCATAAAATACTTTGGAGCATAAGCCATTAAAAGCATCGAAAATACGATTTCCGACCTCGTGAGGGAGAGAAGGGGAGTCGGGAGATGTAGAGGTGAAAAAGAGAGCGAGAAGCTACTGACCAGAGCGATTGAATTCCACTAATGCTGCTACTGTCTGTTCGTGTGTTAATATATTCTGGACTATTTACATATGAATAATGGTGCACGGATTAGTGTGTGCGTGTGTGTGTCTGCAACAGCTAACCTGCACCCTTTTTAGTAAAGATGTCAAATTGGTTAGTGCTGGTAATTTTTTAAGGATTGGTTTATTTTGTTAAACAACAGGTCTTGTTTCATTTCCTTACTCGTGGTAGTCGTTATCTCTAATTAATGTTATATACCAGTAGTGCTCAGAGGATGTTCGATGAAATGCTTGACTGAGAACTTGGATGTGGGAACTAACACCATTGTCCTCAGCACACTTCTCTATTACAAATCCATACACTGGGCAAAACATTGGGTACAAGTAAAGAAAATACATAAATTGAACTCCGGAAAATAAAAAACTACAAATTGTAGCTTCCCTGTATATTGTTGTCAGAAATACAACAGAAAGATGTAGAAACCTCTAACAAAAGTAAAACAACAATTTTCTCAACTTCCACACCTACATTGTATTAACAAGACTATGGAGACATCTAGTCCACAATCCACCTCCAAGGCTTTACTCTCTTGTGATAATTTAATTTCTGTTGTAATACTCCAGTGGCGCCACTAGTATTGTTTTATATTTCTGTTGTAATATTCTGTTACGATTCTGTTATATTGGTTAGGTTAGTTAAGCAACTGGTACCGTTCAGCTGTAGTCTTTTACATACTGATACTGATCAACTGCACTCAGTTAGTTACATAGTTACAGGAGATTATAAATACTCATCTTGTAATCAATCCAGTATCAATAAAGTTACATTTTCTATCTCATCAAATCAATCTCTACTCTCTCTCTTCAATATTGTGATACTGTTATACTGTGCTGTTCTTACCATTAGATGAAATTTTGTTGTTTTTTCCAGCGTCTCCATTGTATGTCTGTTCGTCATCATTCATAAACCGCTTCCAAAACCAATGCTGCTTCCATACCCTCTCAGTCATCTCCTCAATTGGCACATTTTTAGTCTCGGGCAGGAGGAATAGAACGAAGATTGACATTACTATAACCCATCCAGAGAAAAATGCAAATATTCCATACTTCATGTGGCAAAGCATTGACAGAAAGGCCTGTGCAATGATGAATGTGAAAAGGAGATTCACACACACCGTCACACTCTGACCAGCTGACCGTGTTTCCAACGGGAAAGTCTCACTTGGAATCAGCCACCCAAGTGGTCCCCACGACCATGCGAATGACGATACAAAGGTGCAAACCAGGACAACCACAATGATTGCCCAACCATGACTCAGATTGTCAGAATGGTCTGTTACTTTAATTCCCAAAATTACGGCAATTATAGCTTGTGACAGGAACATCTGTATGCCAGCCTCCAAGAGGAGCAGACGTCGACCGACTTTGTCAACTGAATAGACTGAGACCAGTGTTGAGAGCACATTCACTGCTCCAGTGATTACAGCAGAGTAAAGTGCGGCATCACTCTTAAAACCGAGCGTATTGAAGAGCACTGGGGCATAGAACATGATTGCATTTATTCCAGTGAATTGTTGGAAGATCTGGATGCAAATAGGTAAAATAGATGTTAAAGGTGATAATTAAAGAAAGAAGTTATCAGTGTCACTATGCCATCTTAGGCTGATGTTTGATCTAGTGCTACAAAAATTTGATTTAGGCTTATGTGGAACTGACATGTGTTCCAACCTGTTGGATTGTTTACTAGAGAAAATAATACACTTATGACTAAATAAGTATTTACAATTTGATAAATTTGTGGCTCTCTATAATTGGCTAATAGGCTATGAGATGAAGTATGTTACGCACTACTAGTTTGTGTAAAACACTGCATCCCTGATTTATGTTTACAGCAAATTTTGAAGATATTCTCTGACACGTATGGTACACTGGAACTTCAAGTTTGACAAGTATTTATCAATTAGGCTAATTTTGTATATCCAGAATGCTTTGGGTTTTCTCTTTTGATTAAATTAATTCATTGATTAGTTGATCGACAGGTGGTATATTTGTGTACCTGGAGAAGGACAGCAATGACAAGTTGAGGGCGGTTGCGGCGCAAAAGGAGGTTGCGAAACGGGTGCTTAACCTCATGTGCAATACGACTGGCCTCCACAATTTCATTGAACTCTGGGTCCACATTCTCAGTTCCACGGATCTTCTTCAAAACCCTCTTGCCTTCCTCCAGATGGCCACGCTCAATTAAGCTGTTCGGCGTATCAGTGACGTAAAGTGCACCTAGTGTGAGTAGTACTGCCGGTACTCCAGCTAGAGAAAGCGATAGCCTCCATCCCCATCCTTGAATCCTGTTTATTTGATGTATTAATTAATACATATTGCTAATTTATTGCCGTTGATTTCTCTATACTGCTATACTGCCATACATCATGCATTCTACCAAGTAGATAACAACTACTACACTGCTCAGACCCAAATTCAATTTATTGTATTATGTTGTTATCATGGCATGTTCCCTGTGAGAAAGTTCATGTTGCTCATGCATCGTACCAACTGTGGACTGACTACGCAGAACTTTTTTAGGTAGGGGACTGGCAAAACAACCTTCTTTTGGTTTCTGGTATTTAGGTAGGGGATAGAAAGAGAAGATTTTACTTGGAAGTGCCATAGTTGATGAGGTTTGCAAAGAGAATGCCGATGGTGACATTGAGCTGGAACAGGATGTTGAGGCCTCCTCGGATTCTTGTCGGTGCTATTTCAGAGAGAAATAGAGGTACTGCCTGTCAAGAATGTACATCTATTTTGTCAGGGCATTACCAAGATTGTTTGTAGTTGCAAAATATCTTAATTGGGGTTTACAAAAAATGATACTAATACTTCGTTAAAAAAAATATATTTGATACTAAATCGAGCGCTATATGAAACTTCTCTCCAACTAGTAAATATTGCAAAAGAGTGTCAATTAATTACAGCTGCATTTTCAGCCTAGACAATTGTAGGCTTCAGCTCATGTAACTGCGTAACACGTGGTCTTATTTCTACCACTCTTGCGTGGAAAGATGTCACCAAAAAAAAAGATAAAAAGAATTTGTGTGGTGTTTTCTCTCACGGAGAATTTGTGCAAGACAAAAGGAAGCAGTGTTTTTCTCTCACAGAGAACTTGTGTGGAAAGTAGAAACTGGAAAATGTGAACTTTGCCTTTCCATGTATGATCAAGTTAGACTTGTCAAGTCAACGACCTGTTTCACTGGTGCCTATTTAATTATTTTCGTGTAAAAAGAATAAATTTTGCCTAATGAAACAGTTTATGACCGCAAGAAATATAACGGTCATGCCATGTGGTTAAATATAATTGGTTATCTAATTGAAATTCAATATCATTTTCATTTTGTGATTTGTATTCTTTGTGAAAATCTTAATCTAGCCACTGAACAACTTGTAATAGACTCAGTAATTGATTCTCAATTTCATAAATAACTTATTTGAAACAGATCTTTACTTGATTGGCAAAACCAACGCCACAACCGAGAAGAATCCTTCCGATGATAAGCATTGCAAGATTTTGTGCAGCACCGTTAAAAATGACACCAATGATGAAAAAGACTCCGGCCATGAGCATAGTAAGCCGCCGACCGAGATTGCGGGTGGTGTAGGAGGCTAAGAAGGTTGCGGTGAGCCCCGCAAGGTACAATGAGGACGTGAACAGCTGCAGTCCTTGGTTGTCGTACTTGCAGTAGTTGCTCTCCTTGTCCTCGTGCTTCTTGCGATACACCGCCGGGAAGAACTTTTTGAGAAAATCATCCATCGACGTCACTCCACCTTCATGAAAAAATATATTACTAAATTAATTAGATGAAATTTATATTTTATTCTGGTTGGCTGATCAATCAGTGTTTGACAACCCAAAATAATTACTTAGTCCTGGTGAAAAATATTGATTGTATTTTTTATTGGGTCATGATACAAAGCACATAACATCCTTTTGCTCATGATATAAAAATGTTGATAGAACTTTTTATCAAGCTAGCACTTCCATTTCATTGGAAAAGATTTTATAGGATGGTACCAACAGAATCTTGGAACCAAAGAGTCAACAATTATAACTCTGAGCCTTTAATTATACATTACACATATAATCAAATCATGCTTGTCCAAGTCTTTACACCGTGCATGCGGCCGACCATATGTTTGTTCTACAGATTCCTTCACACAATTAATTGGCCGAGGAGAGATGCCATGGGACCAATTTTGGGATGACATGTCACTGTTGAAGTGCTTGCACAAAAGACGCACTTAATAAAAGTGCACATTTTGTACCATTTTAAGTTGGACAAAATTAATATTACCGATGTCAATTTTAATCTGGGGTTATTATTTTTTATTGATTTCATGAATGTGTGGGTGTTGGTATCCCAATGGAACTTCTGTACTTCACCTATTCTATTTTAGATTATTATTTCATTTTACATTTGGATCTTGTAGCTTTTTTTGAAGAAAAAATATATTTCTTAAAACAAAAGATATATACAAGTCATGATAATTATATATTCTACGACCTACAAGGCTACCAACTAAATTGGACCAGCTTTGGTTAACATCAATAATTAAAACTATTTCATTTTAAATTGAATCCAGGCATGCAATTTATAGTCTAATCAATATTTAAAATTTTATTCAGACGTCTTCCAACAAACTTCAGTTTAATAGGACATCAATAATTGCAGGCACTTGATTTTTTCAGACGTATAAAATTTAGTTAACATGCATGTGTTGTATTTCGCCCCCCCCTCTCAAATATAATATTGTGGTTCCTCTAAACTAATTGTAATATTGGCGGCTTAACTTGATACTTTGGTGGTGTTAACAACAGAAATCCTAGCAAGGCGAAATAATGAGGTAGGAAATTATGCTCTTTATATAACGAAAAATTAAACTTGTAAGGCGATATAATTAATTGATGATACGATTTTGTAAAATTTTATACAACATGGACAAACAGACATGAACGTTTTTTCTTGGTGTAAACCACTGATTTTTTTTTTTTTTTTTGGAACACAAGTACTCTATCCAAAACTAGCAACATTTTGTGGGGTAAAATAATTGGAGCTCAGTACAAGTACATAAAGAATGTCTTATTCAGATTTCTGAAGTAAAATCTTTGTGCCCGATTCACAATACAATCTTTTTTGTGAAATAAAGAAAGTTGTGCTCCACAAAAATCTGTACGTCTTTTCTTGAATTTGTCAAAAGTAACAGGCCAATATGCCATCTTGTGAGAAGCTGTTAATTGTCAATCGGTATCTCAAATTCTCAATCAGATACTATTATTGAGTTTAAAACATATAATTTGCATAGATAGCAAACAAATAATAATGTTACAACCCTCCCCTTTGTTTGCATTTAAATAAATAATTGTAATATATGTTCAACTTTTTCAACGGTTGGTACATAGATATCTAGCTAGCTACTAATTTCTACTCCAAGATGCTACCACAGAAAAATAATAAGAAGAAGAATTAATGTTCAATACTTACGTACTCAAGATATACTAAACAAGTATTTCCTGTGACCGTATTTTCAAAATTCTATCACAAATCGACAGAGACTATGCACCTCTGAAACGTTGACTAAAAACTTATGACGATCTTTAACTTACGAAAATGAAACTTAATTTATATATTTCATATTGATCGAATTTCACGTAAGAAAAGACCTAATAATTTCTTCAACAATTCCACCACCTAGTTACTTGTGTGGTTTTGTATCCAGAAGCTCATGCATGCGAGGCGCAGAGAGCGTGCAATCTTAAGTTGATAAAAGAAAAACTGGCATGTTAAATGAGGTACTTCATAAGAAAACTAATTCTTTCTTAAAAGTATTTCAATTTGGAAAAAAAAGAACAAATAACATGTCATTTCTCTTCGAAAATAAGAAACTATGAATTATGAATCACATATATACCATGCATGTATTCCACAAGGAAAGAAATTATATATATATAAAGATAAAAGTGTGTATGTGTTCTCTGACCTGAAATGCCGACATCATAGCCGAACATCAACCCACCAGTGGCAGCCATGATACATGATATTATCACAATCGGTGTTATCTTGGCCTCGAACTGCACGCCGGTTGGAGCCGCCACCGAGAATCCTCCCGCCGGCATCTTTTCAAGGTTGTAAGAATTCGGAAACTAATTGCTCACCTTTCTAATTAGTTTCTTCTGTGAGGTGTAAGCAAGATTCCAAAAGGAGGCGAACCTCCTCTTCTCTTTATAAATGGTACTGGTGTTGAAATTTCAGCTCAGTTGGAGCTGTCAGATCTTAACACGAATGAGGAGAAGATGTTAATACAGGGATGCGCGCGCGCATATATATATATATATATAGATATGCTATAGTGCATTATGAAGTCAATATTAGATTTGACATCACGTTCAAATTTTAAATTTGAAAATACAAACGGTAAATCTGAACCGTTCAATATGATCTCCATATTGAAATCTTATTATAAACCAAAATTTTCATTTTTTAGAATTTTTTTACTATTTTTTAGAGGGATGCAAAATGAGCCATATTGGATAGTCCAGAAATTATCATATCAATAAAATTTCATACCCCTCTAAAAAATAGTAAAAACATTCTAAAAAATGAAAAAATTGGTCTCTAGTGAGATTTCAATATGGAGATCACATTAGACGGTTTGGATCGATTGTTTCAAATTTTCTTATTTGAAATTTGAGTGTGATGCCAAAACTAGTTATGGCTTCATAATGCACTATAGCATTTCTCTCTCTCTCTATATATATATAGAGAGAAAGAGAGTGCTACATGAAGTTTGACTTCAAATTTGATTTCACTTCAAATTTGAAAATTCTAAATTCAAACCGTCCAACTTATTTTTCATATCGAAATCTCACTACAGATCAAATTTTTCATTTTTATGAATTATTTTACTGTTTTTTAGAGAGGTAGAAAATTTATTGATCTATTGTAAGAAAGCATAATAGCATAGCGCTCTCTCTCTCTCTATATAGTTATATATATAGTTAGGCTACGATACTTGTATAAACACAGAGCTCTATCGTGCTTATGACCATATCTCGAATTTTGCAAAATGAATGATGTGAACCATTGAAAATATTATCCATACTAAAATCTACTTGAAAATCAAAATTTTTATTTTTTTTAATTTGTTTACTATTTTATCGAATAAGTAGAAAATTGAGTAATCTGACGATTTACAGTCTTCAAATTTTATGAATTTGCTACCCATCCGATAAAATAGTAAAAAAATCCAAAAATAATATTTTTATTTCTAACTAAATTTTTGTATGGACAACATTTTCAACAGTTTGGATCGTCTATTTGCATTTTAAAATTCGAGATATGGTCATAAACACGATATAATTCCGTGCTTATATTTTTTTTACTAAAGAGTGGGGAGAAATCCTACCTATCTCATTGAAACAAGTCATTAATACAATATATCTATCTCTAAAGTATCAAAGTATTTGTACCTATTATCATACTAATATACCTGATATCTATCCTAAGTAGATTGTTTTAGCTACATTACTCTAGTATAATATGTAAGAAATAGTATTGGGGCTTAAAGCGCAAGACTAAGGTCAAATTACAAGGCGAAAGTGTTTTCAATCAATAATTTTAAATTAAAATTTTTAGACCTTAATTACCTAGCCAAGAGTTAAAGCAAGCAATTTCTAGATGTGATAGAGCAATTCACAAATCAACAAAGAGCAAAGTAATAAAGAGAGAGAGTAAAGAGAGAGCAACAACAATCAAGAGAACAAAAAGAACACGCGATGTAACATAATTTGGCTTATCAATCAACTAGGCCTACGTCCACGGATCTTTCGGAACCAAATCTTCCTTCCGGACTGATTTCACTATCAAAACAAGTGTTCTTTATAATTTCGAAGCCGATCTTTGATTTCTTCTAAACAAGCAAATCAATCTTCGTCTTCTAGACCAATGTATGGGGCAACATCACTATACAGGTTAACGGTCCGATTGACAAAACAATCAAGGACAAATGATGCACCACTTGACAACACAAATGTGGTGCACCAAAGGCTAAATCTAGTTAAGGTAAGTTCTCGAATTGACAATTAGACTACAAGTGCTATTCTAATGCTCTCTTGTTTAGGTAACTGGAGGAGAAGGTTATTATACTCTTTGATGTGCTCAATTTGATGCTTGGAAGCTTGTGGGGGGGTGTTTGATATCCTACTGGTTCGTCTCTGCATCATATTTATAGACTGGACACTTCTTGGAGTCTTGATCCCTTCAAAATCAACTGTAGCGTTACAAGAAGACTGTGATGCGTTGCCAGACCCGTTATAACGGGTTGCTATTCTTCCAGATTTTCCCTTCTGTGCATCTGTAGCTGTCTTGTGGGTCATTCTATGTAGGAACCCGTTACAACGGGTTGGGAACCCGTTACAATGCCTTAGGGAAATGTTACAGTAACATTGTTCTCTGCCAAATCAAGCTTCTGCACTGCCTCTCTCTTCCTGACCCGTTGTGACGGGTTGGGCACCCATTGTGACAGGTTGGGCACTCGTTATGACGGGTTGCTAGCCCGCTGTAACGGGTTATGAAGCGTTATGGTAATGTTGTGCTCTGTTTAGCACTGTGAAGTCATTTCTTGATGTCTTGAGCATGTGCAACATCAGTTTGTACATGTTTCAACATGCAACTTCATCAAAGCTCATGTGCAAGGTTAGTACTGATTTGTTTTGCAAATTGTCAAATAAGTGATGAGTTTAATCCAACATAATGTCCTATTACATCCACAAAAATCATACAATCTCATCATCAGTATCAAAATAACAAAACATACAATTAATGTACCGAAGACAACAATCGAACAGACAAAACAAAACAATCTCCAAATTACCATTACATATATCACTATTTAAGACAAAGGACGCTTCCAGACAAAGATCTTGTTGGTTCTTCCTCCTCCAATAGATCCACATGCTCTGTCTCCTCCGTCTGGTTTCATATGTCTGGAATATGTCTTGGTAAATCCTGAACATTCTGAGGAGTAATTAAATGAAGTTTAATAAAAGATGAATTAATTCCTATTATGTTTACATCAATAACCTAAGATATTAATAATTTGTAGGGCTAAGTTTCTAACAGATTTTGGAATTTTATCGGGGAAACATAATTTGTTTCTTTCTAACCATACATTCCATAATACTGCATCCCTAATTAATTCAATTAACAAGACATTCTTAAGTGAAACTTGAGCATCTATATTTCATAAATCTTCTAATCTTCTACTCTGAAAATTGAGAATATTATGTTGGCTTATCCATGTCCATATATGTTTAATAAATGAGCATTCTAAAAAGAGATGATCAATACAATCATTTTGGTCACAAAATACACATTTAACATCATCATGCCTCATTTCTTGAGAAGAAAAACTATTGTAAGAATTCTTCTTTTTCTTTTAACAAGCCACATGAATACTTTGATTTTTAAAAAAATTTAGATTTTCAAATAATATCAAAGTAATTATTTTTATATCCACCAAATTCTAACCAGTTATACATAAAATAAACTGAGAATTTCTTATTTGTATTCCATCTCCAAATTATAGAATCTTTCTCTAACTTTTTTTATTTCAACATCTGCAACTATTGCTTGAAGCTTGATCCATCCACAGCCAAATTGTTCTTACTCCATGCTTATATAAATACCATATCTAACAACGTACGTATATACATACATACATGCAAATAGCTCCAATTTGACTATAAAAAACTTGACTCGCTCAAAGATTAAAAAGCGTGATAAAGCACAAGAGTACGGAGAATCGGAGACGAGAGAAAATGCTGTATCATCAATTCATCATCATCATATAATCATATTCCTTTATTGACAGCCAGTCAAACAACGGCATCTCTCAAATCTGATACGCATACGCTGAAATACCTCGTCAAACTCTTCTAGTGGCGGATAAAAATGTGACATAATATAGCAACTCACTGACAAAAACATAGTTTAAGATCTATGGGTCAAATGACCCGCCACATAGTTAACTTACAGGAAACTGTGATTTGACCATCTGAGGCCGGTGCATGAGATTTGGAGGAAATCGTCATTTAATTACTTTGAAGCTCAGTATCAATTATCATGGTACCAATATATCTTTGGAATTTTTGCTTTTTAATATTTTATCCTACAAATCCTTATCACTTGCAAAAATCTTTTTGTAGTCCAAGATTTCTGCTTTTTTTTCGCTTCTCCAGCTGGGAGTTTAATTGACTTTTTAATGTGAATGATTGTTAATTGTTTTAAACTAGCTAGGTTTTCCACACCTGTTTGAAACTTGTATTTAATAGTGCACATATGTTTTAACGGAACAATTCCAAAACAAATTAAACTAGAATTTTGTTCTTCTATGTAAATATTAGGAGTTCAAGCCTAGTATCCAACATCTAATGTACACAAATCTCAACTATTGCATCAACTGTAAATTGTAGTTGTTGTATTGCATATCAATTACTATGAAATCGTGATTTTGAAAGTTTAGACATTATATGATCGATATTTGTTAATCATTGTACGATATCTATTTAAATTTAAAAGTTAATTATCAGTTGTCTCCAGTTGGATGTTTCTCAGAACTTTTGCTTTTTTTTGAAGGAAGTAGGTTTGGCCTACTTCAGAAAATTTTCATTAAAAAAACAAAAATTATTACATTCTACATGGTGAGTGTTTATTTAGCGGAGGTGGGAAAAAGAAAAGAAGAAAAGATGAGTGAGAAACTATTCCTATGGGCTAAAGTTCTAACAGTGGGATAGCCATTTGATGCATTCATTGCGTATCTGCATTTGTAACATATTCCGTGGTCTTTGAATGTCAGAGAAAATACGGCAGTTGCGCTCCTTCCATATCTCCCATAGCGTTGCAAAAACCATGGAATCCCATGTCCTAGCTGTTGAGGGAGGAAGAGTCGATTGGTTTCGCAGCCAGAAGGATTGAACATCATCATCTTGGTGAAGGTATGCTGTTGGGGCCACTGTACGCCAGATCTGTGCCGAAAATTCACAGAATAGAAAAAGGTGTGAAGTGGTTTCTATTATGTTCATGTGGCAGAGGCAGCATGTCTCACGAGGTGAACTTCCTCTTGCTTGCAGAACAGACATTGTGACCAGTCGGTTTTTCAGCATAGTCCAGATGAAGACTTTTACTTTGAGTGGAGCTTTGGTTGTCCAGATGGCTGATGCAATTTCCGATATTATTCCTGGGTTGATGATAAAGTTGTAAGCCGACTTTGTGGAATAGGTTCCAGTTGTTGTTTGGTTCCATTCTATGGGCCTGTCAGGACATTGGCCGTGGTTGCCCTAAGTATGGGTAGCATGGTCATAATATCCCTAAGAAAGAAAGATGGGTATGGGGTTTCTGCTTCGGAGGCTTGTGGGTCCTGAATCGAAGGAAGGGTGTAGTGGGTATTAATGAAGGTAGCAAAGATGGAATTTTGGTTCCTATATATCTGCCAGAGCCATTTGAGCAGTAGTGCCATGTTGAAAGTTTTTGTATCGAGTATTCCTAGTCCCCCATATTTTTTCGGAAGGCATACAGTTGTCCAGTTTACAAGGTGTCCTCCCTGATTCGATGAATTGTTTTCTTTCCAGAAAAATCTCCTTTTGGTTCTTTCCAAGTTGTTAGTTAACCAACTCGGTAGCTTGAAAGCTTGCATATAGTGTAGTGGTATCGAGCTCATTACCGAGTTGATTAGTGTTAGTCGTCCTCCTTTGGACAAATGTCGTCCTTTCCATGCTTGGAGTTTCCTCTGAATCGTTGTTAGGAGCGGTAAAAACATTGATTTTGTGGGCCTTGTGATAGTGAGTGGTAGTCCGAGATATTTAATTGGGAATTGCTGTACTGCACAACCGAGCAATGTTTGGATGACAGAGTGTAAATGCTCTGGGATCCGAATTGGCACGACCACATTTTTTGTAGGGTTTAGGGATAACCCTGATATCCTAGTATACGAGTTCAAAACTCCTAGTATTCCTCTGATATTAGCAGGATGTGCTTCCGATATGATGATCGTGTCATCTGCGAATTGATAGGTTGCTAGCCTTAAGGAGGGCATGTTATAGAAGGAATCGTGGGAGTATATGAAGAGTGATTGTAGCACATCCGCTGCTAAGATGAAGAGAAGCGGGGACAATGGGTCACCCTGCCGTAGTCCTTGTTGGTGGAAGAAAGTCGGACCACTGATTCCATTTATTCTTACGAATGAGGAGGAAGAGATGAGTAAGTTTTTTATCCATGAAATCCATCTAGGTGGGAATCCCTTTGCTTGTAATAGCTCCAGGAGGAATGTCCACGAGATCGTGTCGAAAGTTTTTCTAAAGTCCACTTTTAAAATAAAAGATGGGATGTGTAGCTTATGGCATAAAACTACAGATTCTCGAGCTAAGAGGAATGTTTCCATTAAGCTCCGTCCTTTGACAAAAGCAGTTTGGTTCGGAGATATCAAGTGATGTAACACCGTCTGAAGCCTTTCCGCTAATATCTTCGAAATTATTTTGACGATTGCCGAGATCACACTGATTGGTCTAAAATCCTCAAGTCCATTGCTCCGTTCAATTAAAAAAATCAGATGATCTGTCGCCATCATACTCAACGCGGTTATGACAACTTGTGAAGTCAAGGTCCTGCTATTGTTTTATATATATTAGATCATTTTAATAATGATCACACAATACATAATATAATTGATATTTCATCCTTTTGAATTGAGCAAGTCGAGTTGGTAATGGGATGGCGTCGTGAGCTATTGTCAGGATTTTTGTGATTCCTCCAACACAGCACCTATGTTTCGTTAAACATAAATATGATCAAAGCGGAAAAAAAAAACATAACATTAATTCGCATCATAAAATCTGACTAAAAAGAAAAGGTCTGGTTATACAGGTACAGTCAAAAAATGGTAAAGAGAAATTATGTACAGTTAAGAAGAAAATCACAGTTCGCATTATTCTACTCAACTCCCAAAAGGGCATCTCTTATTTAACAGAAGTGAAATTTCTTGCCAGCAATTTCGTGCTTGGTTGCACCATTTATGCACCCAATTATAAAAGGTAGAGCATAAGCTGAAGATGATCATAAAACCTTGCTCACTGGTGCTGATTCCATTAGCTCAAAAGCTGTTTGGAAACAATCAGCTGCTTCACCGACCGACCCTTGATATTGAGAAATGAACCCAAGATTTAGCCATGCATCCTGACTCGCCGGGTCCACCCGCAAAGCACTCCTTGTAAAGCTTCTTGCAATGGAAATAGAGTCTCCTCCAAGTTTTCTCATAATGGATGCTGTTGAAACCAAACTAGGAACATAGTCAGGGTTGATTGAGAGAGAGACAGAAAAGGCTGTCAATGCTTCCTTCTCCAGTAACTGTGCCTCAAAAAGTGTTCCTAGAATTGCAATGGATCGTATCATTAAATGTCGCCAGTTCAACTTTTCATTTCGAATGATACTTCAAGGTGTTTATTTGTTTACCTTGCACATGCCAATACTTTGGGGATGACAGCTGATTCCACTTAACTTTCCCTAAACAAAGATTTGCGTCTTGCCATGATTCAAGCTTTATGTAGATAGAAGCCAAGTCTAGCCATGCTTCCATCTCTATGCTTTTTAAATCATCGACCTGGTTAACAACAAGCACATTGTTTTTACCTAAATGTCTCATTTAGAAGTAACTGGTATGGACCATATTGTTTTTACCCCAGTACAGTAATATTGAATGCATTTCCAATGCATATACAGCAAAAAAACTAATCAGTAAAGTTATTTGTTAACTAATAGGTACATAAAGTGCTCATCTAACTTGCACAATGCATACCACTTGATTACATGATCATTTTCTTAAAATTATGAAAGAAAAACATTATCAATTTGAATCTGAGAATTTGAGGTTATTATGCAAACCAGAAAATAATAATAATAAAAAAACAATATGCAGTACATAAGGAATTTCCTGTATGTCACTTGAAACACTAAATGCAACCTTATACCTAAGCTCCCCATGCTCCTTTTTAGTTCTCAAACTACCCTTCCTCTAGGTGTTGATTCTATCTCAAAACCAGTCCTTTATAGGTATGAAAAATAGTGAGGGTGTCCATGACATTATGAGGTCTTCCAAGGATTCACATAAAAAAAATTTCAAATAAGGCAAAAGAATGTAAATTACCTTAGCATCTGAGACTGATTTTTGAGGTTCCTCCTGTGCTTTAACCCGTGCAAGCAACACTCCATATGTATCAATTGCAGGCCTAAACTCTCCACTAGAAATCTGAAGCAACGCTTTTAACTTCAGATATTCCAACTTTTCCCATCCATCAGCCTCATCTATGATAAAATCCACTATTTCTTCAGCCTCTTTTCTCAGTTGTTGTGAAGAAAGAGCGAGAACCAACAATTTCCAACCCTCACCTAAACTACCTTGTAGCATGCCAAGGTACCTTTTTCCAAACTCTACTGCTGCCTTGGGTTTTCTTTGCATTAAGTTCTCACATGCAAGACTGCACAATATCTCAGGATTATGCCTTTCCAATTCTAATGCGCGGAATAAAACTTTTAGCGCGCTATGTTGGAGTTTTGATTTCTCTGCATTTGAAAGAGATCTGGCACAGTGCCCTATGCAACAGCCCAAAAAATGATATGCAATACCAAGCATATGGTTGTACCTCTTTTTGCCTCTCATAAACTCCAAAGCTCGGATTATCAATTGCATTCCTTCAGGTGCATAGACAGAGTTCTTGTAGCATATTTTTGCGCCTAACAAAAGGGAGTGCACATGGGCCTTGTTCTTCCTCTCCAAAACCCTAGTGGAATTCCTTATAACATGTAATGCATCTTCATTTAATCCAGCAGCATGGTAACATAATGCTAGAAGGTACCACCTCTCTTCTCTGCTATAGGTTCCAGGTAATAGACTCTCAATTTGACTCGCCAAGACCTTAAATTGGCCAGTTAAAGAAAGCGCGAATTCTAGATGGTTGATTATATCGGGATCATATTTTATTTCTTTTGATATCATCTTTTGCATGAGAGCAAGGAGAAGCAAAATTGATTCTTCTAGATCGTTTGTGCTAGTATTAGTATTGCTGTAAAGAAGAGTTACTGCTAAGTCTTTTTGTATGCCAGCATGTGTTGTAGGAGTTAAATTCCAAGGCTTGACCACAGTGTGTCTGTACGCCGAAACAGCCTCCTCAAAGCAACCAATCTTAAGAATCAACAATGCGGAAAAATGAGTTTAAATAGTTAGATTAAATTGGAAAAATCTGAAATTGAATGTTGGTATTGCTCAACATTAAGGATACAATCTTGTAACAGTGAGAATTGAGCTGTTTAAGGATCAAACTTTATTACTTCTGATTGGTTTATAAAGATATAGAAAACCAGCATAAAACCCAATTCCTTTTGCTCAAATAAACACAAAGAAACCCAACCAAAATTACAGAGATGATAAACATAAAAATAACAAACAAGGCTAATACATCTGTCCTTTGATGCTCAAATAAACATAAAAATAACAAGCAAAATACCTGAATCCAAAGCTTGGGGAGAGATACCAGAGCTTTGTGCAACAACTCCAGTAGTTTGCTTTCATCAGCCACACCATCTGGCACCCCATGAGGCCAAACCGATTCCACAATTTCTATTAATTTCTTACATTCTAGAGCAGCCTCTGTCAAGCGCCAAGACCAAGTAACAACAAGAGAACTATGAGATATTGGTAAAACTGAGAAATGGTAAGAACAATCAAATTATCAAGTTTTGTGCATCCTACTGCAAAATTATATCACACGAACAATAGCATCTGTAATCATTTGAAATTTTCATCAGCCGCACTTCTTTAATTTCAGTAGGCATAACTAGATTACTCTTATCTTATTCTCCTAACATAAATAAAGGATAATAGAGAGGCAGTTTCAGTAATTTTGAGACTGGAATGGGGCAAGACATATAGATATTTCCAAAGTTTAGAAGGAATTGCGATGTGTTTCCTGTTTTCAGATCTGGGATAAACGATGCTCTTCAGAAGTTTTGTAGGAGGTGACTACATTATTCCAAAAACAAAAGACCCACTTTGACAAGAAAACAGAATGAAACAATTCTTACTACCTCTAAATCGACTGAGCTCCTCTAAGGACTTTGACTTGACCAATATTGCCTCAAGAAGTAGACTAACCGAATGGACTGACATCAGATTCACTGGCAATTTCAATTTCGCCCCTTTTGAATGAACTTTTGTAGGGGAAAAATTGGCAGAAATAGATCTGACCATTTTGGGCTTTAGTGCATTTAAATCAATGCCTTGGAGTACATGCAATGCTGCCTCATAGTTCCCCTTCTCATACTCCAACCTTCCTAACAATGCTCGTGCTTCCTATATTTTGCAAAGAAATGAATATAAATGCACATAAATTGTAATTAAAGGTATTGTCATCTTTGTTTTCATTATGGTATTTCTCAGCTGAACTAGCCGATTCTGGTATAATAAAACTGGAAAAATCATCAAGTTCCTCCTCTAGTTTACCAAAATGCCACTCTTATGTTATGAGGCATGAAGTATCTCTTCTGGTTTCTATAGTAGAGAAGATGGAACTGTCAATAGGGTAGCTTGAAGGTTAATATTAATAAATTATGCCAAAAGCACAATAAGTAAATGTTGTCTAAAAATAAAGAAGTAAAACTAAAGAAAAAATAAGTAAATGGAAATGACCTAAAAGCACAATATTTAGCTTTATTTTCAAATGTTGTCTAAAAAATTCAAAACAGTCATCTTAGCTGGTTAATTCATAAATATAATCCAACATTATGCAAAAGACAACACGATATTCTATCTATAGCAAATATCATCCAAACTTGCAAAAATCATCAAATGTCTTCTAAATATTTGCAAAAAAAAAAAAAAGAGAGCAAACATTATAGATTTATTTATTTTTTAGTCATTTGCAAATAGCAGTCAAGTATCAAACTAAAGTGCTAACATGACTAATTTGGCCCTGCATTGTTTCCTCTTAAAAAAGTAAACCGTGAAACAATTTCCATGGGCTTAGCACAAACAAAATATAATACAACTAACACCGTAGCACAAGTTAGGTTATTATAGTTTGATATTAAGAAAGGGCTCATTACATTAAGGGGAAAAATATTTAGTGAGGTGTACCCGGTATTATAAAACTAAAATTTAAGGTGCAAAACTAATAGAGTATTTTTGTCTTATTTGCCAATAGAACCCCAAAAGAATGTAAAAGGTGCACAGGCAAAATCAGATACCTCATAATTGAGTGATATGGTGTCTCTGAGAGCTGATTCGACCTCTTCCACTTGATCATCGTCAAACTTGGAATCAAAATCACCAACTCGTGAAGAGCTTGCATTGGCCGAGTAGTCCCTAGTAGCAAGAGATTCAGGTGACCTAGCCATATCTTCCAGCTTAAATTGCTCGCCACTACATGTGCAAAGCATAGCCATTGTATGCTATTTCTAAGATCCTCAAATTCTTCTGATGCTATGTACAATCTGATAGGATGAGGAAAAAAAATGAAAAGCTTTAAGTAAATCTCTGATCAGAATTCCCTTTTGTTTTTATTGATTAGCGGAGTGCAGAAAAATAAATTTTGAGAAATCTTGCAGTACTTATTAAATAAGGTTAAATACAACTTACTCAAACTTGTGATCAAATCAAATGTGGCAATATTAGTAAGAAAAAGACGAGAAAACGATGAATGAGCTGCAACAAGAGTCGAACAGATAAGAATAGATCAAGTCGATCATATTCAACTCAAATCGAAGCAACTTTTTTCAAAATTTCAGCAATTGCATCACTTAAACTCGAGATCGGACAGCAAATAAACAAATTTCAAGCACCGAACGAATCAAGCAATCTTTCAACTAAATTGATTTCTCATTTTCCTCTCAGACTAGCAAAATTCTAGCGCTAAAACTGGAAAATACGCACTAAATCATCGAGACACTTAGCACAATGCAGTATCGAAGAGAAATTCGTTATCGACTAATTCAGATTGAAAGAGAACTAAAAATGTACCTCAAATGGATGGAGTTGGAAGCTTCGTAGAGCAATTCAGTGTAGAAATTCAAATCGAAACGCGACAAGAAGAATAGAAAAAAGTATCGCAGGTTTACAAAGTGTGAGAAGGTGAGAAAAAGAATCTTTACTAGCAAAGTAGCAATGTTTGTTAAAGAGGGAGTTCATTTCTTCAGCAGCGGGCAGCGGGCAGCGGGCAGCGGGCAGCGGGCAGCGGGCAGCGGGCAGCGGGCAGCGGGCAGCGGGCAGCGGGCAGCGGGCAGCGGGGCGGGGACCACCGGACCAGTACCACACTGGAGGACCGGAATAGTCAGAGAGAGGAGAGAGAAATGTGTCAAAGAATTCAAATCTTATGTTACACACATATTCGGTAAAACAGTTTAGGAGCTGAGAGTCCTAAGAGCATAGAACAGACAAGAACCTGGGGCCCCATTAATAGGCCTTGTCGGCCTCCAGCTGTACGGCTGGGCCTTCTCCGCTTTTAATTTCTGGTGATTGGGGAGTGGGGACCTTGTTGTTACGTGATTATGAGCGGATTAAGTGGATTCCAATTAAATGAAATTCCACTGCTTTACATTTACAGTGGAGGTACATGATTTAAACGTGTACGGAGCTCATTAAATACCACGCCGGTGTTCACAACACCGGCCAATAGATTTTGTTCTTTTCATTTTTTTATTAATAAAAATATTATTAATTTAATCC